>OX243801.1:15077500-15080000 GCA_945859595.2 Megachile willughbiella
GTCTCTGTCTCTGTCTCTGTCTCTGTCTCTGTCTCTGTCTCTGTCTCTGTCTCTGTCTCTGTCTCTGTCTCTGTCTCTGTCTCTGTCTCTGTCCCTGTCTCTGTCTCTGTCTCTGTCTCTGTCTCTGTCCGTGTCTCTGCGTCTGTCTCGGTCTCTGTCTCTGTGCCTTGTCTCTGTCTCTGTATGTGTGTCTGTTCCTGTCTCTGTCTCTGTCTCTGTCTCTGTCTCTGTCTCTGTCTGTAACTCTATATCTGTCTCTGTCTCTGTCTCTGTCTCTGTCCTGTCTCTGTCTCTGTCTCTGTCTCTGTCTCTGTCTCTGTCTCTGTCTCTGTCTCTGTCTCTGTCTCTGTCTCTGCCTCTGTCTCTCTCTCTGTCTCCGTCTCTGTCTCTGTCTCTGTCTCTGTCTCTGTCTCTGTCTCTGTCTCTGTCTCTGTCTCTGTTCCTGTCTCTGTCTCTGTCTCTGTCTCTGCCTCTGTCTCTGTCTCTGTCTTCGCCTCTGTCCCTGTCTCTCTCTCTGTCTCTGTCTCTGTCTGTGTCTCTGCCCATGTCTCCTTTCCTGTCTCTGTCTCAGTCCCTGTCTCTGTCTCTGTCTCTGTCTCTGTCTCTGTCCGTGTCTCTGCGCCTGTCTCGGTCTCTGTCTCTGTCCCTTGTCTCTGTCTCTGTATGTGTGTCTGTTCCTGTCTCTGTCTCTGTCTCTGTCTCTGCCTCTGTCTCTGTCTCTGTCTCTGTCTCTGTCTCTGTCTCTGTCTCTGTCTCTGTCTCTGTCTCTGTCTGTGTCTCTGTCCATGTCTCCTTTCCTGTCTCTGTCTCTGTCTCTGTCTCTGCCTCTGTCTCTGTCTCTGTCTTCGCCTCTGTCCCTGTCTCTCTCTCTGTCTCTGTCTCTGTCTGTGTCTCTGCCCATGTCTCCTTTCCTGTCTCTGTCTCAGTCCCTGTCTCTGTCTCTGTCTCTGTCTCTGTCTCTGTCCGTGTCTCTGCGCCTGTCTCGGTCTCTGTCTCTGTCCCTTGTCTCTGTCTCTGTATGTGTGTCTGTTCCTGTCTCTGTCTCTGTCTCTGTCTCTGCCTCTGTCTCTGTCTCTGTCTCTGTCTCTGTCTCTGTCCGTGTCTCTGCGTCTGTCTCGGTCTCTGTCTCTGTCCCTTGTCTCTGTCTCTGTCTCTGTCTCTGTGTCGCCTTCCTCTGTGTCTCTGTCTCCGTCTGTCTCGGTCTCTGTCTCTGTCCCTTGTCTCTGTCTCTGTCTCTGTCTCTGTCTCTGTCCGTGCCTCTGCGCCTGTCTCGGACTCCGTCTCTGTCCCTTGTCTCTGTCTTTGTATGTGTGTTTGTTCCTGTCTCTGTCTCTGTCTCTGTCTGTATCTCTGTCTCTGTCTCTGTCTCTGTCCCTGTCTCTGTCTCTGTCTCTGTCTCTGTCTCTGTCTCTGTGTCTGTCTCTGTCTCTGTCTCTGTCTCTGTCTCTGTCTCTGTCTCTGTCTCTGTCTCTGTCTCTGTCTCTGTCTCTGTCTCTGTCTGTATCTCTGTCTCTGTCTCTGTCTCTGTCCCTGTCTCTGTCTCTGTCTCTGTCTCTGTCCCTGTCTCTGTCTCTGTCTCTGTCTCTGTCTCTGTCTCTGTCTCTGTCTCTGTCTCTGTCTCTGTCTCTGTCTCTGTCTCTGTCTCTGTCTCTGTCTCTGTCTCTGTCTCTGTCTCTGTCTCTGTCCCTGTCTCTGTCTCTGTCTTCGTCTCTGTCCCTCTCTCTGTCTCTGTCTCTGTCTCTGTCTCTGTCTCTGTCTCTGTCTGTGTCTTTGTCCATGTCTCCGTTCCTGTCTCCGTCTCAGTCCCTGTCTCTGTCTCTGTCTCTGTCTCTGTCTCTGTCCGTGTCTCTCCGTCTGTCACGGTCTCTGTCTCTGTCCCTTGTCTCTGTCTCTGTCTCTGTGTCATTCTCTCTCCGTGTCTCTCCGTCTGTCACGGTCTCTGTCTCTGTCCCTTGTCTCTGTCTCTGTCTCTGTCTCTGTGTCGCCTTCCTCTGTGTCTCTGTCTCTGTCTTTGTCTCTGTCTCTGTCTCTGTCTCTGTCTCTGTCTCTGTCTCTGTCTCTGTCTCTGTCTCTGTCTCTGTCCGCGTCTCTGCGTCTGTCTCGGTCTCTGTCTCTGTCCCTTGCCTCTGTCTCTGTATGTGTGTCTGTTCCTGTCTCTGTCTCTGTCTCTGTCTGTAACTCTATCTCTGTCTCTGTCTCTGTCTCTGTCTCTGTCTCTGTCTCTGTCTCTGTCTCTGTCTTCGTCTCTGTCCCTGTCTCTGTCTCTGTCACTGTCTCTGTCTCTGTCTCTGTCTGTGTCTTTGTCCATGTCTCCGTTCATGTCTCTGTCTCTGTCCCTGTCTCTGTCTCTGTCTCTGTCTCTGTCTCTGTCTCTGTCTCTGTCTCTGTCTCTGTCTCTGTCTCTGTCTCTGTCTCTGTCTCTGTCTCTGTCCCTGTCTCTGTCTCTGTCTCTGTCTCTGTCTCTGTCTCTGTCTCTGTCTCTGTCTCTGTCTCTGTCTCT
>OX243801.1:15085000-15117500 GCA_945859595.2 Megachile willughbiella
GTCTCTGTCTCCATCTCTGTCTGTATCTCTGTCTGTATCTCTGTCTCTGTCTCTGTCTCTGTCTCTGTCTCTATCTCTGTCTCTGTCTCTGTCTCTGTCTCTGTCTCTGTCTCTGTCTCTGTCTCTGTCTCTGTCTCTGTCTCTGTCTCTGTCTCTGTCTCTGTCTCTGTCTCTGTCTCTGTCTCTGTCTCTGTCTCTGTCTCTGTCTCTGTCTCTGTCTCTGTCTCTGTCTCTGTCTCTGTCTCTGTCTCTGTCTCTGTCTTCGTCTCTGTCTGTGTCTCTGTCCATGTCTCCGTTCCTGTCTTTGTCTCTGTCCCTGTCTCTGTCTCTGTCTCTGTCTCTGTCTCTGTCCGTGTCTCTCCGTCTGTGTCGGTCTCTGTCTCTGTCCCTTGTCTCTGTCTCTGTCTCTGTCTCTGTCCGTGTCTCTGCGTCTGTCTCGGTCTCCGTCTCTGTCCCTTGTCTCTGTCTCTGTATGTGTGTCTGTTCCTGTCTCTGTCTCTGTCTCCATCTCTGTCTGTATCTCTGTCTGTATCTCTGTCTCTGTCTCTGTCTCTGTCTCTGTCTCTATCTCTGTCTCTGTCTCTGTCTCTGTCTCTGTCTCTGTCTCTGTCTCTGTCTCTGTCTCTGTCTCTGTCTCTGTCTCTGTCTCTGTCTCTGTCTCTGTCTCTGTCTCTGTCTCTGTCTCTGTCTCTGTCTCTGTCTCTGTCTCTGTCTCTGTCTCTGTCTCTGTCTCTGTCTCTGTCTCTGTCTCTGTCTCTGTCTCTGTCTCTGTCTCTGTCTCTGTCTCTGTCTCTGTCTCTGTCCCTGTCTCTGTCTCTGTCTCTGTCTCTGTCTCTGTCCGTGTCTCTGCGTCTGTCTCGGTCTCTGTCTCTGTGCCTTGTCTCTGTCTCTGTATGTGTGTCTGTTCCTGTCTCTGTCTCTGTCTCTGTCTCTGTCTCTGTCTCTGTCTGTAACTCTATATCTGTCTCTGTCTCTGTCTCTGTCTCTGTCCTGTCTCTGTCTCTGTCTCTGTCTCTGTCTCTGTCTCTGTCTCTGTCTCTGTCTCTGTCTCTGTCTCTGTCTCTGTCTCCTCCTCTGTCTCTCTCTCTGTCTCCGTCTCTGTCTCTGTCTTTGTCTCTGTCTCTGTCTATGTCTCTGTGTCTTTGCCGCTGTCTCTGTGTCTGTGTCTCTCTCTCTATGTCACCTTCCTCTGTGTCTTTGTCTCTGTCCCTGTCTCTGTCTCTGTCTCTGTCTCTGTCTCTGTCTCTGTCTCTGTCTCTGTCTCTGTCTCTGTCTCTGTCTCTGTCTCTGTCTCTGTTCCTGTCTCTGTCTCTGTCTCTGTCTCTGCCTCTGTCTCTGTCTCTGTCTTCGCCTCTGTCCCTGTCTCTCTCTCTGTCTCTGTCTCTGTCTGTGTCTCTGCCCATGTCTCCTTTCCTGTCTCTGTCTCAGTCCCTGTCTCTGTCTCTGTCTCTGTCTCTGTCTCTGTCCGTGTCTCTGCGCCTGTCTCGGTCTCTGTCTCTGTCCCTTGTCTCTGTCTCTGTATGTGTGTCTGTTCCTGTCTCTGTCTCTGTCTCTGTCTCTGCCTCTGTCTCTGTCTCTGTCTCTGTCTCTGTCTCTGTCTCTGTCTCTGTCTCTGTCTCTGTCTGTGTCTCTGTCCATGTCTCCTTTCCTGTCTCTGTCTCTGTCCCTGTCTCTGTCTCTGTCTCTGTCTCTGTCTCTGTCCGTGTCTCTGCGTCTGTCTCGGTCTCTGTCTCTGTCTCTGTCTCTGTGTCGCCTTCCTCTGTGTCTCTGTCTCCGTCTGTCTCGGTCTCTGTCTCTGTCTCTGTCTCTGTCTCTGTCTCTGTCTTCGTCTCTGTCCCTGTCTCTGTCTCTGTCTCTGTCTCTGTCTCTGTCTCTGTCTCTGTCTGTGTCTCTGTCTCTGTCTCTGTCCCTGTCTCTGTCTCTGTCTCTGTCTCTGTCTCTGTCTCTGTCTCTGTGTCTGTCTCTGTCTCTGTCTCTGTCTCTGTCTCTGTCTCTGTCTCTGTCTCTGTCTCTGTCTCTGTCTCTGTCTCTGTCCCTGTCTCTGTCTCTGTCTTCGTCTCTGTCCCTGTCTCTGTCTCTGTCTCTGTCTCTGTCTCTGTCTGTGTCTTTGTCCATGTCTCCGTTCCTGTCTCTGTCTCTGTCCCTGTCTCTGTCCCTGTCTCTGTCTCTGTCTCTGTCCGTGTCTCTCCGTCTGTCACGGTCTCTGTCTCTGTCCCTTGTCTCTGTCTCTGTCTCTGTGTCATTCTCTCTCCGTGTCTCTCCGTCTGTCACGGTCTCTGTCTCTGTCCCTTGTCTCTGTCTCTGTCTCTGTCTCTGTGTCGCCTTCCTCTGTGTCTCTGTCTCTGTCTTTGTCTCTGTCTCTGTCTCTGTCTCTGTCTCTGTCTCTGTCTCTGTCTCTGTCTCTGTCTTCGTCTCTGTCCCTGTCTCTGTCTCTGTCTCTGTCTCTGTCTCTGTCTCTGTCTGTGTCTTTGTCCATGTCTCCGTTCATGTCTCTGTCTCTGTCCCTGTCTCTGTCTCTGTCTCTGTCTCTGTCTCTGTCTCTGTCTCTGTCTCTGTCTCTGTCTCTGTCTCTGTCTCTGTCTCTGTCTCTGTCCCTGTCTCTGTCTCTGTCTCTGTCTCTGTCTTCGCCTCTGCCCCTGTCTCTCTCTCTGTCTCTGTCTCTGTCTGTGTCTCTGTCCATGTCTCCTTTCCTGTCTCTGTCTCTGTCCCTGTCTCTGTCTCTGTCTCTGTCTCTGTCTCTGTCTCTGTCTCTGTCTCTGTCTCTGTCTCTGTCTTCGTCTCTGTCTGTGTCTCTGTCCCTGTCTCTGTCTCTGTCTCTGTCTCTGTCTCTGTCTCTGTCTCTGTCTCTGTCTCTGTCTCTGTCTCTGTCTCTGTCTCTGTCTCTGTCTCTGTCTCTGTCTCTGTCTCTGTCTCTGTCTCTGTCTCTGTCTCTGTCTCTGTCTCTGTCTCTGTCTCTGTCTCTGTCTCTGTCTCTGTCTCTGTCTCTGTCTCTGTCTCTGTCTCTGTCTCTGTCTCTGTCTCTGTCTCTGTCTCTGTCTCTGTCTCTGTCTCTGTCTCTGTCTCTGTCTCTGTCTCTGTCTCTGTCCGTGTCTCTGCGTCTGTCTCGGTCTCTGTCTCTGTCCCTTGCCTCTGTCTCTGTATGTGTGTCTGTTCCTGTCTCTGTCTCTGTCTCCATCTCTGTCTGTATCTCTGTCTGTATCTCTGTCTCTGTCTCTGTCTCTGTCTCTGTCTCTGTCTCTATCTCTGTCTCTGTCTCTGTCTCTGTCTCTGTCTCTGTCTCTGTCTCTGTCTCTGTCTCTGTCTCTGTCTCTGTCTCTGTCTCTGTCTCTGTCTCTGTCTCTGTCTCTGTCTCTGTCTCTGTCTTCGTCTCTGTCTGTGTCTCTGTCCATGTCTCCGTTCCTGTCTTTGTCTCTGTCCCTGTCTCTGTCTCTGTCTCTGTCTCTGTCTCTGTCCGTGTCTCTCCGTCTGTGTCGGTCTCTGTCTCTGTCCCTTGTCTCTGTCTCTGTCCCTGTCTCTGTCTCTGTCTCTGTCCGTGTCTCTGCGTCTGTCTCGGTCTCCGTCTCTGTCCCTTGTCTCTGTCTTTGTATGTGTGTTTGTTCCTGTCCCTGTCTCTGTCTCTGTCTCTGTCTCTGTCTGTATCTCTGTCTCTGTCTCTGTCTCTGTCCCTGTCTCTGTCTCTGTCTCTGTCTCTGTCTCTGTCTCTGTGTCTGCCTCTGTCTCTGCCTCTGTCTCTGTCTCTGTCTCTGTCTCTGTCTCTGTCTCTGTCTCTGTCTGTATCTCTGTCTCTGTCTCTGTCTCTGTCCCTGTCTCTGTCTCTGTCTCTGTCTCTGTCTCTGTCTCTGTCTCTGTCTCTGTCTCTGTCTCTGTCTCTGTCTCTGTCTCTGTCCCTGTCTCTGTCTCTGTCTTCGTCTCTGTCCCTGTCTCTGTCTCTGTCTCTGTCTCTGTCTGTGTCTTTGTCCATGTCTCCGTTCCTGTCCCTGTCTCAGTCCCTGTCTCTGTCTCTGTCTCTGTCTCTGTCTCTGTCCGTGTCTCTGCGTCTGTCTCGGTCTCTGTCTCTGTCTCTGTCTCTGTCTTCGCCTCTGTCCCTGTCTCTCTCTCTGTCTCTGTCTCTGTCTGTGTCTCTGTCCATGTCTCCTTTCCTGTCTCTGTCTCTGTCCCTGTCTCTGTCTCTGTCTCTGTCTCTGTCTCTGTCCGTGTCTCTGCGTCTGTCTCGGTCTCTGTCTCTGTCCCTTGTCTCTGTCTCTGTCTCTGTCTCTGTGTCGCCTTCCTCTGTGTCTCTGTCTCCGTCTGTCTCGGTCTCTGTCTCTGTCCCTTGTCTCTGTCTCTGTCTCTGTCTCTGTCTCTGTCCGTGCCTCTGCGCCTGTCTCGGACTCCGTCTCTGTCCCTTGTCTCTGTCTTTGTATGTGTGTTTGTTCCTGTCTCTGTCTCTGTCTCTGTCTGTATCTCTGTCTCTGTCTCTGTCTCTGTCTCTGTCCCTGTCTCTGTCTCTGTCTCTGTCTCTGTCTCTGTCTCTGTCTCTGTCTCTGTCTCTGTCTCTGTCCCTGTCTCTGTCTCTGTCTTCGTCTCTGTCCCTGTCTCTGTCTCTGTCTCTGTCTCTGTCTCTGTCTCTGTCTGTGTCTTTGTCCATGTCTCCGTTCCTGTCTCCGTCTCAGTCCCTGTCTCTGTCTCTGTCCCTTGTCTCTGTCTCTGTCTCTGTGTCATTCTCTCTCCGCGTCTCTCCGTCTGTCACGGTCTCTGTCTCTGTCCCTTGTCTCTGTCTCTGTCTCTGTGTCTGTGTCGCCTTCCTCTGTGTCTCTGTCTCTGTCTTTGTCTCTGTCTCTGTCTCTGTCTCTGTCTCTGTCTCTATCTCTGTCTCTGTCTCTGTCTCTGTCTCTGTCTCTGTCTCTGTCTCTGTCTCTGTCTCTGTCTCTGTCTCTGTCTCTGTCTCTGTCTCTGTCTCTGTCTCTGTCTCTGTCTCTGTCTCTGTCTCTGTCTCTGTCTCTGTCTCTGTCTCTGTCTCTGTCTCTGTCTCTGTCTCTGTCTCTGTCTCTGTCTCTGTCTCTGTCTTCGTCTCTGTCTGTGTCTCTGTCCATGTCTCCGTTCCTGTCTTTGTCTCTGTCCCTGTCTCTGTCTCTGTCTCTGTCTCTGTCTCTGTCCGTGTCTCTCCGTCTGTGTCGGTCTCTGTCTCTGTCCCTTGTCTCTGTCTCTGTCTCTGTCTCTGTCCGTGTCTCTGCGTCTGTCTCGGTCTCCGTCTCTGTCCCTTGTCTCTGTCTCTGTATGTGTGTCTGTTCCTGTCTCTGTCTCTGTCTCCATCTCTGTCTGTATCTCTGTCTGTATCTCTGTCTCTGTCTCTGTCTCTGTCTCTGTCTCTATCTCTGTCTCTGTCTCTGTCTCTGTCTCTGTCTCTGTCTCTGTCTCTGTCTCTGTCTCTGTCTCTGTCTCTGTCTCTGTCTCTGTCTCTGTCTCTGTCTCTGTCTCTGTCTCTGTCTCTGTCTCTGTCTCTGTCCCTGTCTCTGTCTCTGTCTCTGTCTCTGTCTCTGTCCGTGTCTCTGCGTCTGTCTCGGTCTCTGTCTCTGTGCCTTGTCTCTGTCTCTGTATGTGTGTCTGTTCCTGTCTCTGTCTCTGTCTCTGTCTCTGTCTCTGTCTCTGTCTGTAACTCTATATCTGTCTCTGTCTCTGTCTCTGTCTCTGTCCTGTCTCTGTCTCTGTCTCTGTCTCTGTCTCTGTCTCTGTCTCTGTCTCTGTCTCTGTCTCTGTCTCTGTCTCTGCCTCTGTCTCTCTCTCTGTCTCCGTCTCTGTCTCTGTCTTTGTCTCTGTCTCTGTCTATGTCTCTGTGTCTTTGCCGCTGTCTCTGTGTCTGTGTCTCTCTCTCTGTGTCACCTTCCTCTGTGTCTTTGTCTCTGTCCCTGTCTCTGTCTCTGTCTCTGTCTCTGTCTCTGTCTCTGTCTCTGTCTCTGTCTCTGTCTCTGTCTCTGTCTCTGTCTCTGTCTCTGTCTCTGTCTCTGTCTCTGTCTCTGTTCCTGCCTCTGTCTCTGTCTCTGTCTCTGCCTCTGTCTCTGTCTCTGTCTTCGCCTCTGTCCCTGTCTCTCTCTCTGTCTCTGTCTCTGTCTGTGTCTCTGCCCATGTCTCCTTTCCTGTCTCTGTCTCAGTCCCTGTCTCTGTCTCTGTCTCTGTCTCTGTCTCTGTCCGTGTCTCTGCGCCTGTCTCGGTCTCTGTCTCTTTCCCTTGTCTCTGTCTCTGTATGTGTGTCTGTTCCTGTCTCTGTCTCTGTCTCTGTCTCTATCTCTGTCTCTGTCTCTGTCTCTGTCTCTGTCTCTGTCTCTGTCTCTGTCTCTGTCTCTGTCTCTGTCTCTGTCTCTGTCTCTGTCTCTGTCTCTGTCTCTGTCTCTGTCTCTGTCTCTGTCTCTGTCTCTGTCTCTGTCTCTGTCTCTGTCTCTGTCTTCGTCTCTGTCTGTGTCTCTGTCCATGTCTCCGTTCCTGTCTTTGTCCCTGTCTCTGTCTCTGTCTCTGTCTCTGTCTCTGTCCGTGTCTCTCCGTCTGTGTCGGTCTCTGTCTCTGTCCCTTGTCTCTGTCTCTGTCTCTGTCTCTGTCCGTGTCTCTGCGTCTGTCTCGGTCTCCGTCTCTGTCCCTTGTCTCTGTCTCTGTATGTGTGTCTGTTCCTGTCTCTGTCTCTGTCTCCATCTCTGTCTGTATCTCTGTCTGTATCTCTGTCTCTGTCTCTGTCTCTGTCTCTGTCTCTGTCTCTGTCTCTGTCTCTGTCTCTGTCTCTGTCTCTGTCTCTGTCTCTGTCTCTGTCTCTGTCTCTGTCTCTGTCTCTGTCTCTGTCTCTGTCTCTGTCTCTGTCTCTGTCTCTGTCTCTGTCTCTGTCTCTGTCTCTGTCTCTGTCTCTGTCTCTGTCCCTGTCTCTGTCTCTGTCTCTGTCTCTGTCTCTGTCCGTGTCTCTGCGTCTGTCTCGGTCTCTGTCTCTGTGCCTTGTCTCTGTCTCTGTATGTGTGTCTGTTCCTGTCTCTGTCTCTGTCTCTGTCTCTGTCTCTGTCTCTGTCTGTAACTCTATATCTGTCTCTGTCTCTGTCTCTGTCTCTGTCCTGTCTCTGTCTCTGTCTCTGTCTCTGTCTCTGTCTCTGTCTCTGTCTCTGTCTCTGTCTCTGTCTCTGTCTCTGCCTCTGTCTCTCTCTCTGTCTCCGTCTCTGTCTCTGTCTTTGTCTCTGTCTCTGTCTATGTCTCTGTGTCTTTGCCGCTGTCTCTGTGTCTGTGTCTCTCTCTCTGTGTCACCTTCCTCTGTGTCTTTGTCTCTGTCCCTGTCTCTGTCTCTGTCTCTGTCTCTGTCTCTGTCTCTGTCTCTGTCTCTGTCTCTGTCTCTGTCTCTGTCTCTGTCTCTGTCTCTGTCTCTGTCTCTGTTCCTGCCTCTGTCTCTGTCTCTGTCTCTGCCTCTGTCTCTGTCTCTGTCTTCGCCTCTGTCCCTGTCTCTCTCTCTGTCTCTGTCTCTGTCTGTGTCTCTGCCCATGTCTCCTTTCCTGTCTCTGTCTCAGTCCCTGTCTCTGTCTCTGTCTCTGTCTCTGTCTCTGTCCGTGTCTCTGCGCCTGTCTCGGTCTCTGTCTCTGTCCCTTGTCTCTGTCTCTGTATGTGTGTCTGTTCCTGTCTCTGTCTCTGTCTCTGACTCTGCCTCTGTCTCTGTCTCTGTCTCTGTCTCTGTCTCTGTCTCTGTCTCTGTCTCTGTCTCTGTCTCTGTTCCTGTCTCTGTCTCTGTCTCTGTCTCTGTCTCTGTCTCTGTCTCTGTCTCTGTCTCTGTCTCTGTCTCAGTCTCTGTCTCTGTCTCTGTCTCTGTCTCTGTCCTCGTCTCTGTCCCTGTCTCTGTCTCTGTCTCTGTCTCTGTCTCTGCCTCTGTCTGTGTCTTTGTCCATGTCTCCGTTCCTGTCTCTGTCTCTGTCCCTGTCTCTGTCTCTGTCTCTGTCTCTGTCTCTGTCCGTGTCTATCCGTCTGTCACGGTCTCTGTCTCTGTCCCTTGTCTCTGTCTCTGTCTCTGTCCCATTCTCTCTCCGTGTCTCTCCGTCTGTCACGGTCTCTGTCTCTGTCCCTTGTCTCTGTCTCTGTCTCTGTCCCTGTGTCGCCTTCCTCTGTGTCTCTGTCTCCGTCTTTGTCTCTGTCTCTGTTCCTGTCTCTGTCTCTGTCTCTGTCTCTGTCTCTGTCTCTGTCTCTGTCTCTGTCTCTGTCTTCGTCTCTGTCCCTGTCTCTGTCTCTGTCTCTGTCTCTGTCTCTGTCTGTGTCTTTGTCCATGTCTCCGTTCCTGTCTCTGTCTCTGTCCCTGTCTCTGTCTCTGTCTCTGTCTCTGTCTCTGTCCGTGTCTCTCCGTTTGTCACGGTCTCTGTCTCTGTCCCTTGTCTCTGTCTCTGTCTCTGTCTCATTCTCTCTCCGTGTCTCTCCGTCTGTCACGGTCTCTGTCTCTGTCCCTTGTCTCTGTCTCTGTCTCTGTCTCTGTGTCGCCTTCCTCTCTGTCTCTGTCTCTGTCTTTGTTTCTGTCTCTGTCTCTGTCTCTGTCTCTGTCTCTGTCTCTGTCTCTGTCTCTGTCTCTGTCTCTTTCTCTGTCTCTGTCCGTGTCTCTGCGTCTGTCTCGGTCTCTGTCTCTGTCCCTTGTCTCTGTCTCTGTATGTGTGTCTGTTCCTGTCTCTGTCTCTGTCTCTGTCTCTGTCTGTAACTCTATCTCTGTCTCTGTCTCTGTCTCTGTCTCTGCCTCTGTCTCTGTCTCTGTCTCTGTCCATGTCTCCGTTCCTGTCTCTGTCTCTGTCCCTGTCTCTGTCTCTGTCTCTGTCTCTGTCTCTGTCCGTGTCTCTCCGTCTGTCTCGGTCTCTGTCTCAGTCCCTGTCTCTGTCTCTGTCTCTGTCTCTGTCTCTGTCCGTGTCTCTGCGCCTGTCTCGGTCTCTGTCTCTGTCCCTTGTCTCTGTCTCTGTATGTGTGTCTGTTCCTGTCTCTGTCTCTGTCTCTGTCTCTGCCTCTGTCTCTGTCTCTGTCTCTGTCTCTGTCTCTGTCTCTGTCTCTGTCCATGTCTCCGTTCCTGTCTCTGTCTCTGTCTCTGTCTCTGTCTCTGTCTCTGTCTCTGTCTCTGTCTCTGTCTTCGTCTCTGTCTGTGTCTCTGTCCATGTCTCCGTTCCTGTCTTTGTCTCTGTCCCTGTCTCTGTCTCTGTCTCTGTCTCTGTCTCTGTCCGTGTCTCTCCGTCTGTGTCGGTCTCTGTCTCTGTCCCTTGTCTCTGTCTCTGTCCCTGTCTCTGTCTCTGTCTCTGTCCGTGTCTCTGCGTCTGTCTCGGTCTCCGTCTCTGTCCCTTGTCTCTGTCTTTGTATGTGTGTTTGTTCCTGTCCCTGTCTCTGTCTCTGTCTCTGTCTCTGTCTGTATCTCTGTCTCTGTCTCTGTCTCTGTCCCTGTCTCTGTCTCTGTCTCTGTCTCTGTCTCTGTCTCTGTCTCTGTGTCTGCCTCTGTCTCTGCCTCTGTCTCTGTCTCTGTCTCTGTCTCTGTCTCTGTCTCTGTCTCTGTCTGTATCTCTGTCTCTGTCTCTGTCTCTGTCCCTGTCTCTGTCTCTGTCTCTGTCTCTGTCTCTGTCTCTGTCTCTGTCTCTGTCTCTGTCTCTGTCTCTGTCTCTGTCTCTGTCTCTGTCCCTGTCTCTGTCTCTGTCTTCGTCTCTGTCCCTGTCTCTGTCTCTGTCTCTGTCTCTGTCTCTGTCTCTGTCTGTGTCTCTGTCCATGTCTCCGTTCCTGTCCCTGTCTCAGTCCCTGTCTCTGTCTCTGTCTCTGTCTCTGTCTCTGTCCGTGTCTCTGCGTCTGTCTCGGTCTCTGTCTCTGTCCCTTGTCTCTGTCTCTGTCTCTGTCTCTGTCTTCGCCTCTGTCCCTGTCTCTCTCTCTGTCTCTGTCTCTGTCTGTGTCTCTGTCCATGTCTCCTTTCCTGTCTCTGTGTCTGTCCCTGTCTCTGTCTCTGTCTCTGTCTCTGTCTCTGTCCGTGTCTCTGCGTCTGTCTCGGTCTCTGTCTCTGTCCCTTGTCTCTGTCTCTGTCTCTGTCTCTGTGTCGCCTTCATCTGTGTCTCTGTCTCCGTCTGTCTCGGTCTCTGTCTCTGTCCCTTGTCTCTGTCTCTGTCTCTGTCTCTGTCTCTGTCCGTGCCTCTGCGCCTGTCTCGGACTCCGTCTCTGTCCCTTGTCTCTGTCTTTGTATGTGTGTTTGTTCCTGTCTCTGTCTCTGTCTCTGTCTGTATCTCTGTCTCTGTCTCTGTCTCTGTCCCTGTCTCTGTCTCTGTCTCTGTCTCTGTGTCTGTCTCTGTCTCTGTCTCTGTCTCTGTCTCTGTCTCTGTCTCTGTCTCTGTCTCTGTCTCTGTCTGTATCTCTGTCTCTGTCTCTGTCTCTGTCCCTGTCTCTGTCTCTGTCTCTGTCTCTGTGTCTTTCTCTGTCTCTGTCTCTGTCTCTGTCTCTGTCTCTGTCTCTGTCTCTGTCTCTGTCTCTGTCTCTGTCTCTGTCTCTGTCTCTGTCTCTGTCTCTGTCTCTGTCTCTGTCCGTGTCTCTGCGTCTGTCTCGGTCTCTGTCTCTGTCCCTTGCCTCTGTCTCTGTATGTGTGTCTGTTCCTGTCTCTGTCTGTATCTCTGTCTCTGTCTCTGTCTCTGTCTCTGTCTCTATCTCTGTCTCTGTCTCTGTCTCTGTCTCTGTCTCTGTCTCTGTCTCTGTCTCTGTCTCTGTCTCTGTCTCTGTCTCTGTCTCTGTCTCTGTCTCTGTCTCTGTCTCTGTCTCTGTCTCTGTCTCTGTCTCTGTCTCTGTCTCTGTCTCTGTCTCTGTCTCTGTCTCTGTCTCTGTCTCTGTCTCTGTCTCTGTCTCTGTCTCTGTCTTCGTCTCCGTCTGTGTCTCTGTCCATGTCTCCGTTCCTGTCTTTGTCTCTGTCCCTGTGTCTGTCTCTGTCTCTGTCTCTGTCTCTGTCCGTGTCTCTCCGTCTGTGTCTGTCTCTGTCTCTGTCCCTTGTCTCTGTCTCTGTCTCTGTCTCTGTACGTGTCTCTGCGTCTGTCTCGGTCTCCGTCTCTGTCCCTTGTCTCTGTCTCTGTATGTGTGTCTGTTCCTGTCTCTGTCTCTGTCTCCATCTCTGTCTGTATCTCTGTCTGTATCTCTGTCTCTGTCTCTGTCTCTGTCTCTGTCTCTATCTCTGTCTCTATCTCTGTCTCTGTCTCTGTCTCTGTCTCTGTCTCTGTCTCTGTCTCTGTCTCTGTCTCTGTCTCTGTCTCTGTCTCTGTCTCTGTCTCTGTCTCTGTCTCTGTCTCTGTCTCTGTCTCTGTCTCTGTCTCTGTCTCTGTCTCTGTCCCTGTCTCTGTCTCTGTCTCTGTCTCTGTCTCTGTCTCTGTCCGTGTCTCTGCGTCTGTCTCGGTCTCTGTCTCTGTGCCTTGTCTCTGTCTCTGTATGTGTGTCTGTTCCTGTCTCTGTCTCTGTCTCTGTCTCTGTCTCTGTCTCTGTCTCTGTCTCTGTCTCTGTCCGTGTCTCTCCGTCTGTGTCGGTCTCTGTCTCTGTCCCTTGTCTCTGTCTCTGTCTCTGTCTCTGTACGTGTCTCTGCGTCTGTCTCGGTCTCCGTCTCTGTCCCTTGTCTCTGTCTCTGTATGTGTGTCTGTTCCTGTCTCTGTCTCTGTCTCCATCTCTGTCTGTATCTCTGTCTGTATCTCTGTCTCTGTCTCTGTCTCTGTCTCTGTCTCTATCTCTGTCTCTATCTCTGTCTCTGTCTCTGTCTCTGTCTCTGTCTCTGTCTCTGTCTCTGTCTCTGTCTCTGTCTCTGTCTCTGTCTCTGTCTCTGTCTCTGTCTCTGTCTCTGTCTCTGTCTCTGTCTCTGTCTCTGTCTCTGTCTCTGTCTCTGTCTCTGTCCCTGTCTCTGTCTCTGTCTCTGTCTCTGTCTCTGTCTCTGTCCGTGTCTCTGCGTCTGTCTCGGTCTCTGTCTCTGTGCCTTGTCTCTGTCTCTGTATGTGTGTCTGTTCCTGTCTCTGTCTCTGTCTCTGTCTCTGTCTCTGTCTCTGTCTGTAACTCTATATCTGTCTCTGTCTCTGTCTCTGTCTCTGTCCTGTCTCTGTCTCCGTCTCTGTCTCTGTCTCTGTCTCTGTCTCTGTCTCTGTCTCTGTCTCTGTCTCTGTCTCTGTCTCTGTCTCTGTCTCTGCCTCTGTCTCTCTCTCTGTCTCCGTCTCTGTCTCTGTCTTTGTCTCTGTCTCTGTCTATGTCTCTGTGTCTTTGCCGCTGTCTCTGTGTCTGTGTCTCTCTCTCTGTGTCACCTTCCTCTGTGTCTTTGTCTCTGTCCCTGTCTCTGTCTCTGTCTCTGTCTCTGTCTCTGTCTCTGTCTCTGTCTCTGTCTCTGTTTCTGTCTCTGTCTCTGTCTCTGTTCCTGTCTCTGTCTCTGTCTCTGTCTCTGCCTCTGTCTCTGTCTCTGTCTTCGCCTCTGTCCCTGTCTCTCTCTCTGTCTCTGTCTCTGTCTGTGTCTCTGTCCATGTCTCCGTTCCTGTCCCTGTCTCAGTCCCTGTCTCTGTCTCTGTCTCTGTCTCTGTCTCTGTCCGTGTCTCTGCGTCTGTCTCGGTCTCTGTCTCTGTCCCTTGTCTCTGTCTCTGTCTCTGTCTCTGTCTTCGCCTCTGTCCCTGTCTCTCTCTCTGTCTCTGTCTCTGTCTGTGTCTCTGTCCATGTCTCCTTTCCTGTCTCTGTCTCTGTCCCTGTCTCTGTCTCTGTCTCTGTCTCTGTCTCTGTCCGTGTCTCTGCGTCTGTCTCGGTCTCTGTCTCTGTCCCTTGTCTCTGTCTCTGTCTCTGTCTCTGTGTCGCCTTCATCTGTGTCTCTGTCTCCGTCTGTCTCGGTCTCTGTCTCTGTCCCTTGTCTCTGTCTCTGTCTCTGTCTCTGTCTCTGTCCGTGCCTCTGCGCCTGTCTCGGACTCCGTCTCTGTCCCTTGTCTCTGTCTTTGTATGTGTGTTTGTTCCTGTCTCTGTCTCTGTCTCTGTCTGTATCTCTGTCTCTGTCTCTGTCTCTGTCCCTGTCTCTGTCTCTGTCTCTGTCTCTGTCTCTGTGTCTGTCTCTGTCTCTGTCTCTGTCTCTGTCTCTGTCTCTGTCTCTGTCTCTGTCTCTGTCTCTGTCTCTGTCTCTGTCTCTGTCTGTATCTCTGTCTCTGTCTCTGTCTCTGTCCCTGTCTCTGTCTCTGTCTCTGTCTCTGTGTCTTTCTCTGTCTCTGTCTCTGTCTCTGTCTCTGTCTCTGTCTCTGTCTCTGTCTCTGTCTCTGTCTCTGTCTCTGTCTCTGTCTCTGTCTCTGTCTCTGTCTCTGTCTCTGTCCGTGTCTCTGCGTCTGTCTCGGTCTCTGTCTCTGTCCCTTGCCTCTGTCTCTGTATGTGTGTCTGTTCCTGTCTCCGTCTCTGTCTCCATCTCTGTCTGTATCTCTGTCTGTATCTCTGTCTCTGTCTCTGTCTCTGTCTCTGTCTCTATCTCTGTCTCTGTCTCTGTCTCTGTCTCTGTCTCTGTCTCTGTCTCTGTCTCTGTCTCTGTCTCTGTCTCTGTCTCTGTCTCTGTCTCTGTCTCTGTCTCTGTCTCTGTCTCTGTCTCTGTCTCTGTCTCTGTCTCTGTCTCTGTCTCTGTCTCTGTCTCTGTCTCTGTCTCTGTCTCTGTCTCTGTCTCTGTCTCTGTCTCTGTCTCTGTCTTCGTCTCCGTCTGTGTCTCTGTCCATGTCTCCGTTCCTGTCTTTGTCTCTGTCTCTGTCTCTGTCTCTGTCTCTGTCTCTGTCTCTGTCTCTGTCTCTGTCTCTGTCTCTGTCTCTGTCTCTGCCTCTGTCTCTCTCTCTGTCTCCGTCTCTGTCTCTGTCTTTGTCTCTGTCTCTGTCTATGTCTCTGTGTCTTTGCCGCTGTCTCTGTGTCTGTGTCTCTCTCTCTGTGTCACCTTCCTCTGTGTCTTTGTCTCTGTCCCTGTCTCTGTCTCTGTCTCTGTCTCTGTCTCTGTCTCTGTCTCTGTCTCTGTCTCTGTCTCTGTCTCTGTCTCTGTCTCTGTCTCTGTCTCTGTTCCTGTCTCTGTCTCTGTCTCTGTCTCTGCCTCTGTCTCTGTCTCTGTCTTCGCCTCTGTCCCTGTCTCTCTCTCTGTCTCTGTCTCTGTCTGTGTCTCTGCCCATGTCTCCTTTCCTGTCTCTGTCTCAGTCCCTGTCTCTGTCTCTGTCTCTGTCTCTGTCCGTGTCTCTGCGCCTGTCTCGGTCTCTGTCTCTGTCCCTTGTCTCTGTCTCTGTATGTGTGTCTGTTCCTGTCTCTGTCTCTGTCTCTGTCTCTGCCTCTGTCTCTGTCTCTGTCTCTGTCTCTGTCTCTGTCTCTGTCTCTGTCTCTGTCTCTGTCTCTGTCTCTGTCTCTGTCTCTGTCTCTGTCTCTGTCTCTGTCTCTGTTCCTGTCTCTGTCTCTGTCTCTGTCTCTGTCTCTGTCTCTGTCTCTGTCTCTGTCTCAGTCTCTGTCTCTGTCTCTGTCTCTGTCTCTGTCCTCGTCTCTGTCCCTGTCTCTGTCTCTGTCTCTGTCTCTGTCTCTGTCTCTGTCTCTGTCTCTGTCTCTGTCCCTGTCTCTGTCTCTGTCTCTGTCTCTGTCTCTGTCCGTGTCTCTGCGTCTGTCTCGGTCTCTGTCTCTGTGCCTTGTCTCTGTCTCTGTATGTGTGTCTGTTCCTGTCTCGGTCTCTGTCTCTGTCTCTGTCTCTGTCTCTGTCTCTGTCTCTGTCTCTGTCCGTGTCTCTCCGTCTGTGTCGGTCTCTGTCTCTGTCCCTTGTCTCTGTCTCTGTCTCTGTCTCTGTACGTGTCTCTGCGTCTGTCTCGGTCTCCGTCTCTGTCCCTTGTCTCTGTCTCTGTATGTGTGTCTGTTCCTGTCTCTGTCTCTGTCTCCATCTCTGTCTGTATCTCTGTCTGTATCTCTGTCTCTGTCTCTGTCTCTGTCTCTGTCTCTATCTCTGTCTCTATCTCTGTCTCTGTCTCTGTCTCTGTCTCTGTCTCTGTCTCTGTCTCTGTCTCTGTCTCTGTCTCTGTCTCTGTCTCTGTCTCTGTCTCTGTCTCTGTCTCTGTCTCTGTCTCTGTCTCTGTCTCTGTCTCTGTCTCTGTCTCTGTCCCTGTCTCTGTCTCTGTCTCTGTCTCTGTCTCTGTCTCTGTCCGTGTCTCTGCGTCTGTCTCGGTCTCTGTCTCTGTGCCTTGTCTCTGTCTCTGTATGTGTGTCTGTTCCTGTCTCTGTCTCTGTCTCTGTCTCTGTCTCTGTCTCTGTCTGTAACTCTATATCTGTCTCTGTCTCTGTCTCTGTCTCTGTCCTGTCTCTGTCTCTGTCTCTGTCTCTGTCTCTGTCTCTGTCTCTGTCTCTGTCTCTGTCTCTGTCTCTGTCTCTGTCTCTGCCTCTGTCTCTCTCTCTGTCTCCGTCTCTGTCTCTGTCTTTGTCTCTGTCTCTGTCTATGTCTCTGTGTCTTTGCCGCTGTCTCTGTGTCTGTGTCTCTCTCTCTGTGTCACCTTCCTCTGTGTCTTTGTCTCTGTCCCTGTCTCTGTCTCTGTCTCTGTCTCTGTCTCTGTCTCTGTCTCTGTCTCTGTCTCTGTTTCTGTCTCTGTCTCTGTCTCTGTTCCTGTCTCTGTCTCTGTCTCTGTCTCTGCCTCTGTCTCTGTCTCTGTCTTCGCCTCTGTCCCTGTCTCTCTCTCTGTCTCTGTCTCTGTCTGTGTCTCTGTCCATGTCTCCGTTCCTGTCCCTGTCTCAGTCCCTGTCTCTGTCTCTGTCTCTGTCTCTGTCTCTGTCCGTGTCTCTGCGTCTGTCTCGGTCTCTGTCTCTGTCCCTTGTCTCTGTCTCTGTCTCTGTCTCTGTCTTCGCCTCTGTCCCTGTCTCTCTCTCTGTCTCTGTCTCTGTCTGTGTCTCTGTCCATGTCTCCTTTCCTGTCTCTGTCTCTGTCCCTGTCTCTGTCTCTGTCTCTGTCTCTGTCTCTGTCCGTGTCTCTGCGTCTGTCTCGGTCTCTGTCTCTGTCCCTTGTCTCTGTCTCTGTCTCTGTCTCTGTGTCGCCTTCATCTGTGTCTCTGTCTCCGTCTGTCTCGGTCTCTGTCTCTGTCCCTTGTCTCTGTCTCTGTCTCTGTCTCTGTCTCTGTCCGTGCCTCTGCGCCTGTCTCGGACTCCGTCTCTGTCCCTTGTCTCTGTCTTTGTATGTGTGTTTGTTCCTGTCTCTGTCTCTGTCTCTGTCTGTACCTCTGTCTCTGTCTCTGTCTCTGTCCCTGTCTCTGTCTCTGTCTCTGTCTCTGTCTCTGTGTCTGTCTCTGTCTCTGTCTCTGTCTCTGTCTCTGTCTCTGTCTCTGTCTCTGTCTCTGTCTCTGTCTCTGTCTCTGTCTGTATCTCTGTCTCTGTCTCTGTCTCTGTCCCTGTCTCTGTCTCTGTCTCTGTCTCTGTGTCTTTCTCTGTCTCTGTCTCTGTCTCTGTCTCTGTCTCTGTCTCTGTCTCTGTCTCTGTCTCTGTCTCTGTCTCTGTCTCTGTCTCTGTCTCTGTCTCTGTCTCTGTCCGTGTCTCTGCGTCTGTCTCGGTCTCTGTCTCTGTCCCTTGCCTCTGTCTCTGTATGTGTGTCTGTTCCTGTCTCCGTCTCTGTCTCCATCTCTGTCTGTATCTCTGTCTGTATCTCTGTCTCTGTCTCTGTCTCTGTCTCTGTCTCTATCTCTGTCTCTGTCTCTGTCTCTGTCTCTGTCTCTGTCTCTGTCTCTGTCTCTGTCTCTGTCTCTGTCTCTGTCTCTGTCTCTGTCTCTGTCTCTGTCTCTGTCTCTGTCTCTGTCTCTGTCTCTGTCTCTGTCTCTGTCTCTGTCTCTGTCTCTGTCTCTGTCTCTGTCTCTGTCTCTGTCTCTGTCTCTGTCTCTGTCTCTGTCTCTGTCTCTGTCTCTGTCTCTGTCTCTGTCTTCGTCTCCGTCTGTGTCTCTGTCCATGTCTCCGTTCCTGTCTTTGTCTCTGTCTCTGTCTCTGTCTCTGTCTCTGTCTCTGTCTCTGTCTCTGTCTCTGTCTCTGTCTCTGTCTCTGTCTCTGCCTCTGTCTCTCTCTCTGTCTCCGTCTCTGTCTCTGTCTTTGTCTCTGTCTCTGTCTATGTCTCTGTGTCTTTGCCGCTGTCTCTGTGTCTGTGTCTCTCTCTCTGTGTCACCTTCCTCTGTGTCTTTGTCTCTGTCCCTGTCTCTGTCTCTGTCTCTGTCTCTGTCTCTGTCTCTGTCTCTGTCTCTGTCTCTGTCTCTGTCTCTGTCTCTGTCTCTGTCTCTGTTCCTGTCTCTGTCTCTGTCTCTGTCTCTGCCTCTGTCTCTGTCTCTGTCTTCGCCTCTGTCCCTGTCTCTCTCTCTGTCTCTGTCTCTGTCTGTGTCTCTGCCCATGTCTCCTTTCCTGTCTCTGTCTCAGTCCCTGTCTCTGTCTCTGTCTCTGTCTCTGTCCGTGTCTCTGCGCCTGTCTCGGTCTCTGTCTCTGTCCCTTGTCTCTGTCTCTGTATGTGTGTCTGTTCCTGTCTCTGTCTCTGTCTCTGTCTCTGCCTCTGTCTCTGTCTCTGTCTCTGTCTCTGTCTCTGTCTCTGTCTCTGTCTCTGTCTCTGTCTCTGTCTCTGTCTCTGTCTCTGTCTCTGTCTCTGTCTCTGTTCCTGTCTCTGTCTCTGTCTCTGTCTCTGTCTCTGTCTCTGTCTCTGTCTCTGTCTCTGTCTCAGTCTCTGTCTCTGTCTCTGTCTCTGTCTCTGTCCTCGTCTCTGTCCCTGTCTCTGTCTCTGTCTCTGTCTCTGTCTCTGTCTCTGTCTGTGTCTTTGTCCATGTCTCCGTTCCTGTCTCTGTCTCTGTCCCTGTCTCTGTCTCTGTCTCTGTCTCTGTCTCTGTCCGTGTCTATCCGTCTGTCACGGTCTCTGTCTCTGTCCCTTGTCTCTGTCTCTGTCTCTGTCCCATTCTCTCTCCGTGTCTCTCCGTCTGTCACGGTCTCTGTCTCTGTCCCTTGTCTCTGTCTCTGTCTCTGTCTCTGTGTCGCCTTCCTCTGTGTCTCTGTCTCCGTCTTTGTCTCTGTCTCTGTCTCTGTCTCTGTCTCTGCCTCTGTCTCTGTCTCTGTCTCTGTCTCTGTGTCGCCTTCCTCTGTGTCTCTGTCTCTGTCTCTGTCTCTGTTCCTGTCTCTGTCTCTGTCTCTGTCTCTGTCTCTGTCTCTGTCTCTGTCTCTGTCTCTGTCTCTGTCTTCGTCTCTGTCCCTGTCTCTGTCTCTGTCTCTGTCTCTGTCTCTGTCTGTGTCTTTGTCCATGTCTCCGTTCCTGTCTCTGTCTCTGTCCCTGTCTCTGTCTCTGTCTCTGTCTCTGTCTCTGTCCGTGTCTCTCCGTTTGTCACGGTCTCTGTCTCTGTCCCTTGTCTCTGTCTCTGTCTCTGTCTCATTCTCTCTCCGTGTCTCTCCGTCTGTCACGGTCTCTGTCTCTGTCCCTTGTCTCTGTCTCTGTCTCTGTCTCTGTGTCGCCTTCCTCTCTGTCTCTGTCTCTGTCTTTGTTTCTGTCTCTGTCTCTGTTTCTGTCTCTGTCTCTGTCTCTGTCTCTGTCTCTGTCTCTGTCTCTGTCTCTGTCTCTGTCTCTGTCTCTGTCTGTAACTCTATCTCTGTCTCTGTCTCTGTCTCTGTCTCTGTCTCTGTCTCTGTCCATGTCTCCGTTCCTGTCTCTGTCTCTGTCCCTGTCTCTGTCTCTGTCTCTGTCTCTGTCTCTGTCCGTGTCTCTCCGTCTGTCTCGGTCTCTGTCTCAGTCCCTGTCTCTGTCTCTGTCTCTGTCTCTGTCTCTGTCCGTGTCTCTGCGCCTGTCTCGGTCTCTGTCTCTGTCCCTTGTCTCTGTCTCTGTATGTGTGTCTGTTCCTGTCTCTGTCTCTGTCTCTGTCTCTGCCTCTGTCTCTGTCTCTGTCTCTGTCTCTGTCTCTGTCTCTGTCTCTGTCTCTGTCTCTGTCCATGTCTCCGTTCCTGTCTCTGTCTCTGTCTCTGTCTCTGTCTCTGTCTCTGTCTCTGTCTCTGTCTCTGTCTTCGTCTCTGTCTGTGTCTCTGTCCACGTCTCCGTTCCTGTCTTTGTCTCTGTCCCTGTCTCTGTCTCTGTCTCTGTCTCTGTCTCTGTCCGTGTCTCTCCGTCTGTGTCGGTCTCTGTCTCTGTCCCTTGTCTCTGTCTCTGTCCCTGTCTCTGTCTCTGTCTCTGTCCGTGTCTCTGCGCCTGTCTCGGTCTCCGTCTCTGTCCCTTGTCTCTGTCTTTGTATGTGTGTTTGTTCCTGTCCCTGTCTCTGTCTCTGTCTCTGTCTCTGTCTGTATCTCTGTCTCTGTCTCTGTCTCTGTCCCTGTCTCTGTCTCTGTCTCTGTCTCTGTCTCTGTCTCTGTGTCTGCCTCTGTCTCTGCCTCTGTCTCTGTCTCTGTCTCTGTCTCTGTCTCTGTCTCTGTCTCTGTCTCTGTCTCTGTCTCTGTCTGTATCTCTGTCTCTGTCTCTGTCTCTGTCCCTGTCTCTGTCTCTGTCCGTGTCTCTGCGTCTGTCTCGGTCTCTGTCTCTGTCCCTTGCCTCTGTCTCTGTATGTGTGTCTGTTCCTGTCTCTGTCTCTGTCTCTGTCTGTAACTCTATCTCTGTCTCTGTCTCTGTCTCTGTCTCTGTCTCTGTCTCTGTCTCTGTCTCTGTCTCTGTCTCTGTCTCTGTCTCTGTCTCTGTCTTCGTCTCTGTCCCTGTCTCTGTCTCTGTCTCTGTCTCTGTCTCTGTCTCTGTCTGTGTCTTTGACCATGTCTCCGTTCCTGTCTCTGTCTCTGTCCCTGTCTCTGTCTCTGTCTCTGTCTCTGTCTCTGTCTCTGTCTCTGTCTCTGTCTCTGTCTCTGTCTCTGTCTCTGTCTCTGTCTCTGTCTCTGTCTCTGTCTCTGTCTCTGTCTCTGTCTCTGTCTCTGTCTCTGTCTCTGTCTCTGTCTCTGTCTCTGTCTCTGTCTCTGTCTCTGTCTCTGTCTCTGTCTTCGCCTCTGTCCCTGTCTCTCTCTCTGTCTCTGTCTCTGTCTGTGTCTCTGTCCATGTCTCCTTTCCTGTCTCTGTCTCTGTCCCTGTCTCTGTCTCTGTCTCTGTCTCTGTCTCTGTCCGTGTCTCTGCGTCTGTCTCGGTCTCTGTCTCTGTCCCTTGTCTCTGTCTCTGTCTCTGTCTCTGTGTCGCCTTCCTCTGTGTCTCTGTCTCCATCTGTCTCGGTCTCTGTCTCTGTCCCTTGTCTCTGTCTCTGTCTCTGTCTCTGTCTCTGTCCGTGCCTCTGCGCCTGTCTCGGACTCCGTCTCTGTCCCTTGTCTCTGTCTTTGTATGTGTGTTTGTTCCTGTCTCTGTCTCTGTCTCTGCCTGTATCTCTGTCTCTGTCTCTGTCTCTGTCCCTGTCTCTGTCTCTGTCTCTGTTCCTGTCTCTGTCTCTGTCTCTGTCTCTGTCTCTGTCTCTGTCTCTGTCTCTGTCCATGTCTCCGTTCCTGTCTCTGTCTCTGTCCCTGTCTCTTTCTCTGTCTCTGTCTCTGTCTCTGTCCGTGTCTCCCCGTCTGTCTCGGTCTCTGTCTCTGTCCCTTGTCTCTGCCTCTGTCTCTGTCTCTGTCTCTGTCCGTGCCTCTGCGTCTGTCTCGGACTCCGTCTCTATCCCTTGTCTCTGTCTTTGTATGTGTGTTTGTTCCTGTCCCTGTCTCTGTCTCTGTCTCTGTCTCTGTCTGTATCTCTGTCTCTGTCTCTGTCTCTGTCCCTGTCTCTGTCTCTGTCTCTGTCTCTGTCTCTGTGTCTGCCTCTGTCTCTGCCTCTGTCTCTGTCTCTGTCTCTGTCTCTGTCTCTGTCTCTGTCTCTGTCTCTGTCTCTGTCTGTGTCTCTGTCCATGTCTCCTTTCCTGTCTCTGTCTCTGTCCCTGTCTCTGTCTCTGTCTCTGTCTCTGTCCGTGTCTCTGCGTCTGTCTCGGTCTCTGTCTCTGTCCCTTGTCTCTGTCTCTGTCTCTGTCTCTGTGTCGCCTTCCTCTGTGTCTCTGTCTCCATCTGTCTCGGTCTCTGTCTCTGTCCCTTGTCTCTGCCTCTGTCTCTGTCTCTGTCTCTGTCCGTGCCTCTGCGCCTGTCTCGGACTCCGTCTCTGACCCTTGTCTCTGTCTTTGTATGTGTGTTTGTTCCTGTCTCTGTCTCTGTCTCTGTCTGTATCTCTGTCTCTGTCTCTGTCTCTGTCCCTGTCTCTGTCTCTGTCTCTGTTCCTGTCTCTGTCTCTGTCTCTGTCTCTGTCTCTGTCTCTGTCTCTGTCTCTGTCTCAGTCTCTGTCTCTGTCCATGTCTCCGTTCCTGTCTCTGTCTCTGTCCCTGTCTCTGTCTCTGTCTCTGTCTCTGTCTCTGTCCGTGTCTCCCCGTCTGTCTCGGTCTCTGTCTCTGTCCCTTGTCTCTGCCTCTGTCTCTGTCTCTGTCTCTGTCCGTGCCTCTGCGCCTGTCTCGGACTCCGTCTCTATCCCTTGTCTCTGTCTTTGTATGTGTGTTTGTTCCTGTCCCTGTCTCTGTCTCTGTCTCTGTCTCTGTCTGTATCTCTGTCTCTGTCTCGGTCTCTGTCCCTGTCTCTGTCTCTATCTCTGTCTCTGTCTCTGTGTCTGCCTCTGTCTCTGCCTCTGTCTCTGTCTCTGTCTCTGTTCCTGTCTCTGTCTCTGTCTCTGTCTCTGTCTCTGTCTCTGTCTCTGTCTCTGTCCATGTCTCCGTTCCTGTCTCTGTCTCTGTCCCTGTCTCTGTCTCTGTCTCTGTCTCTGTCTCTGTCCGTGTCTCCCCGTCTGTCTCGGTCTCTGTCTCTGTCCCTTGTCTCTGCCTCTGTCTCTGTCTCTGTCTCTGTCCGTGCCTCTGCGTCTGTCTCGGACTCCGTCTCTATCCCTTGTCTCTGTCTTTGTATGTGTGTTTGTTCCTGTCCCTGTCTCTGTCTCTGTCTCTGTCTCTGTCTGTATCTCTGTCTCTGTCTCTGTCTCTGTCCCTGTCTCTGTCTCTGTCTCTGTCTCTGTCTCTGTGTCTGCCTCTGTCTCTGCCTCTGTCTCTGTCTCTGTCTCTGTCTCTGTCTCTGTCTCTGTCTCTGTCTCTGTCTCTGTCTCTGTCTCTGTCTCTGTCTCTGTCTGTATCTCTGTCTCTGTCTCTGTCTCTGTCCCTGTCTCTGTCTCTGTCTCTGTCTCTGTCTCTGTCTCTGTCTCTGTCTCTGTCTCTGTCTCTGTCTCTGTCTCTGTCCCTGTCTCTGTCTCTGTCTTCGTCTCTGTCCCTGTCTCTGTCTCTGTCTCTGTCTCTGTCTCTGTCTCTGTCTCTGTCTCTGTCTGTGTCTTTGTCCATGTCTCCGTTCCAGTCTCTGTCTCAGTCCCTGTCTCTGACTCTGTCTCTGTCTCTGTCTCTGTCCGTGTCTCTCCGTCTGTCACGGTCTCTGTCTCTGTCGCTTGTCTCTGTCTCTGTCTCTGTGTCATTCTCTCTCCGTGTCTCTCCGTCTGTCACGGTCTCTGTCTCTGTCCCTTGTCTCTGTCTCTGTCTCTGTCTCTGTGTCGCCTTCCTCTGTGTCTCTGTCTCTGTCTTTGTCTCTGTCTCTGTCTCTGTCTCTGTCTCTGTCTCTGTCTCTGTCTCTGTCTCTGTCTCTGTCTCTGTCTCTGTCTCTGTCTCTGTCTCTGTCTCTGTCCGTGTCTCTGCGTCTGTCTCGGTCTCTGTCTCTGTCCCTTGCCTCTGTCTCTGTATGTGTGTCTGTTCCTGTCTCTGTCTCTGTCTCTGTCTGTAACTCTATCTCTGTCTCTGTCTCTGTCTCTGTCTCTGTCTCTGTCTCTGTCTCTGTCTCTGTCTCTGTCTCTGTCTCTGTCTCTGTCTCTGTCTCTGTCTCTGTCTCTGTCTCTGTCTCCGTCTCTGCCTTCGTCTCTGTCCCTGTCTCTGTCTCTGTCTCTGTCTCTGTCTCTGTCTCTGTCTGTGTCTTTGTCCACGTCTCTGTCTCTGTCTCTGTCTCTGTCTCTGTCCCTGTCTCTGTCTCTGTCTTCGTCTCTGTCCCTGTCTCTGTCTCTGTCTCTGTCTCTGTCTCTGTCTCTGTCTCTGTCTGTGTCTTTGTCCATGTCTCCGTTCCTGTCTCTGTCTCAGTCCCTGTCTCTGTCTCTGTCTCTGTCTCTGTCTCTGTCTCTGTCCGTGTCTCTCCGTCTGTCACGGTCTCTGTCTCTGTCGCTTGTCTCTGTCTCTGTCTCTGTGTCATTCTCTCTCCGTGTCTCTCCGTCTGTCACGGTCTCTGTCTCTGTCCCTTGTCTCTGTCTCTGTCTCTGTCTCTGTGTCGCCTTCCTCTGTGTCTCTGTCTCTGTCTTTGTCTCTGTCTCTGTCTCTGTCTCTGTCTCTGTCTCTGTCTCTGTCTCTGTCTCTGTCTCTGTCTCTGTCTCTGTCTCTGTCTCTGTCTCTGTCTCTGTCTCTGTCTCTGTCTCTGTCTCTGTCTCTGTCTCTGTCCGTGTCTCTGCGTCTGTCTCGGTCTCTGTCTCTGTCCCTTGCCTCTGTCTCTGTATGTGTGTCTGTTCCTGTCTCTGTCTCTGTCTCTGTCTGTAACTCTATCTCTGTCTCTGTCTCTGTCTCTGTCTCTGTCTCTGTCTCTGTCTCTGTCTCTGTCTCTGTCTCTGTCTCCGTCTCTGTCTTCGTCTCTGTCCCTGTCTCTGTCTCTGTCTCTGTCTCTGTCTGTGTCTTTGTCCATGTCTCCGTTCCTGTCTCTGTCTCTGTCCCTGTCTCTGTCTCTGTCTCTGTCTCTGTCTCTGTCTCTGTCTCTGTCTCCGTCTCTGTCTCTGTCTCTGTCTCTGTCTCTGTCTCTGTCTCTGTCTCTGTCTCTGTCTCTGTCCCTGTCTGAGTCCCTGTCTCTGTCTCTGTCTCTGTCTCTGTCTCTGTCCGTGTCTCTGCGTCTGTCTCGGTCTCTCTCTCTGTCTCTGTCTCTGTCTGTGTCTCTGTCCATGTCTCCTTTCCTGTCTCTGTCTCTGTCCCTGTCTCTGTCTCTGTCTCTGTCTCTGTCTCTGTCCGTGTCTCTGCGTCTGTCTCGGTCTCTGTCTCTGTCCCTTGTCTCTGTCTCTGTCTCTGTCTCTGTGTCGCCTTCCTCTGTGTCTCTGTCTCCGTCTGTCTCGGTCTCTGTCTCTGTCCCTTGTCTCTGTCTCTGTCTCTGTCTCTGTCTCTGTCCGTGCCTCTGCGCCTGTCTCGGACTCCGTCTCTGTCCCTTGTCTCTGTCTTTGTATGTGTGTTTGTTCCTGTCTCTGTCTCTGTCTCTGTCTGTATCTCTGTCTCTGTCTCTGTCTCTGTCCCTGTCTCTGTCTCTGTCTCTGTCTCTGTCTCTGTCTCTGTGTCTGTCTCTGTCTCTGTCTCTGTCTCTGTCTCTGTCTCTGTCTCTGTCTCTGTCTCTGTCTCTGTCTCTGTCTCTGTCTCTGTCTCTGTCTCTGTCTCTGTCTCTGTCTGTATCTCTGTCTCTGTCTCTGTCTCTGTCCCTGTCTCTGTCTCTGTCTCTGTCTCTGTCCCTGTCTCTGTCTCTGTCTCTGTCTCTGTCTCTGTCTCTGTCTCTGTCTCTGTCTCTGTCTTCGTCTCTGTCCCTGTCTCTGTCTCTGTCTCTGTCTCTGTCTCTGTCTCTGTCTGTGTCTTTGACCATGTCTCCGTTCCTGTCTCTGTCTCTGTCCCTGTCTCTGTCTCTGTCTCTGTCTCTGTCTCTGTCTCTGTCTCTGTCTCTGTCTCTGTCTCTGTCTCTGTCTCTGTCTCTGTCTCTGTCTCTGTCTCAGTCTCTGTCTCTGTCTCTGTCTCGGTCTCTGTCTCTGTCTCTGTCTCTGTCTCTGTCTCTGTCTCTGTCTCTGTCTCTGTCTCTGTCTCTGTCTTCGCCTCTGTCCCTGTCTCTCTCTCTGTCTCTGTCTCTGTCTGTGTCTCTGTCCATGTCTCCTTTCCTGTCTCTGTCTCTGTCCCTGTCTCTGTCTCTGTCTCTGTCTCTGTCTCTGTCCGTGTCTCTGCGTCTGTCTCGGTCTCTGTCTCTGTCCCTTGTCTCTGTCTCTGTCTCTGTCTCTGTGTCGCCTTCCTCTGTGTCTCTGTCTCCATCTGTCTCGGTCTCTGTCTCTGTCCCTTGTCTCTGTCTCTGTCTCTGTCTCTGTCTCTGTCCGTGCCTCTGCGCCTGTCTCGGACTCCGTCTCTGTCCCTTGTCTCTGTCTTTGTATGTGTGTTTGTTCCTGTCTCTGTCTCTGTCTGTATCTCTGTCTCTGTCTCTGTCTCTGTCCCTGTCTCTGTCTCTGTCTCTGTTCCTGTCTCTGTCTCTGTCTCTGTCTCTGTCTCTGTCTCTGTCTCTGTCTCTGTCTCTGTCCATGTCTCCGTTCCTGTCTCTGTCTCTGTCCCTGTCTCTGTCTCTGTCTCTGTCTCTGTCTCTGTCCGTGTCTCCCCGTCTGTCTCGGTCTCTGTCTCTGTCCCTTGTCTCTGCCTCTGTCTCTGTCTCTGTCTCTGTCCGTGCCTCTGCGCCTGTCTCGGACTCCGTCTCTATCCCTTGTCTCTGTCTTTGTATGTGTGTTTGTTCCTGTCCCTGTCTCTGTCTCTGTCTCTGTCTCTGTCTGTATCTCTGTCTCTGTCTCTGTCTCTGTCCCTGTCTCTGTCTCTGTCTCTGTCTCTGTCTCTGTGTCTGCCTCTGTCTCTGCCTCTGTCTCTGTCTCTGTCTCTGTCTCTGTCTCTGTCTCTGTCTCTGTCTCTGTCTCTGTCTCTGTCTGTATCTCTGTCTCTGTCTCTGTCTCTGTCCCTGTCTCTGTCTCTGTCTCTGTCTCTGTCTCTGTCTCTGTCTCTGTCTCTGTCTCTGTCTCTGTCTCTGTCTCTGTCTCTGTCCCTGTCTCTGTCTCTGTCTTCGTCTCTGTCCCTGTCTCTGTCTCTGTCTCTGTCTCTGTCTCTGTCTCTGTCTGTGTCTTTGTCCATGTCTCCGTTCCTGTCTCTGTCTCAGTCCCTGTCTCTGTCTCTGTCTCTGTCTCTGTCTGTATCTCTGTCTCTGTCTCTGTCTCTGTCCCTGTCTCTGTCTCTGTCTCTGTCTCTGTCTCTGTCTCTGTGTCTGTCTCTGTCTCTGTCTCTGTCTCTGTCTCTGTCTCTGTCTCTGTCTCTGTCTCTGTCTCTGTCTCTGTCTCTGTCTCTGTCTCTGTCTCTGTCTCTGTCTCTGTCTCTGTCTGTATCTCTGTCTCTGTCTCTGTCTCTGTCCCTGTCTCTGTCTCTGTCTCTGTCTCTGTCCCTGTCTCTGTCTCTGTCTCTGTCTCTGTCTCTGTCTCTGTCTCTGTCTCTGTCTCTGTCTTCGTCTCTGTCCCTGTCTCTGTCTCTGTCTCTGTCTCTGTCTCTGTCTCTGTCTGTGTCTTTGACCATGTCTCCGTTCCTGTCTCTGTCTCTGTCCCTGTCTCTGTCTCTGTCTCTGTCTCTGTCTCTGTCTCTGTCTCTGTCTCTGTCTCTGTCTCTGTCTCTGTCTCTGTCTCTGTCTCTGTCTCTGTCTCTGTCTCTGTCTCTGTCTCTGTCTCTGTCTCTGTCTCTGTCTCTGTCTCTGTCTCTGTCTCTGTCTCTGTCTTCGCCTCTGTCCCTGTCTCTCTCTCTGTCTCTGTCTCTGTCTGTGTCTCTGTCCATGTCTCCTTTCCTGTCTCTGTCTCTGTCCCTGTCTCTGTCTCTGTCTCTGTCTCTGTCTCTGTCTCTGTCTCTGTCTGTATCTCTGTCTCTGTCTCTGTCTCTGTCCCTGTCTCTGTCTCTGTCTCTGTATCTGTCTCTGTCCCTGTCTCTGTCTCTGTCTCTGTTCCTGTCTCTGTCTCTGTCTCTGTCTCTGTCTCTGTCTCTGTCTCTGTCCATGTCTCCGTTCCTGTCTCTGTCTCTGTCCCTGTCTCTGTCTCTGTCTCTGTCTCTGTCTCTGTCCGTGTCTCCCCGTCTGTCTCTGTCCCTGTCTCTGTCTCTGTCTCTGTCTCTGTCTCTGTCCGTGTCTCTGCGTCTGTCTCTGTCTCTGTCTCTGTCTCTGTCTCTGTCTCTGTCCCTGTCTCTGTCCTTGTCTCTGTCTCTGTCTCTGTCTCTGTCTCTGTCTCTGTCTCTGTCTCTGTCTCTGTCTTCGTCTCTGTCCCTGTCTCTGTCTCTGTCTCTGTCTCTGTCTCTGTCTCTGTCTGTGTCTTTGACCATGTCTCCGTTCCTGTCTCTGTCTCTGTCCCTGTCTCTGTCTCTGTCTCTGTCTCTGTCTCTGTCTCTGTCTCTGTCTCTGTCTCTGTCTCTGTCTCTGTCTCTGTCTCTGTCTCTGTCTCTGTCTCTGTCTCTGTCTCTGTCTCTGTCTCTGTCTCTGTCTCTGTCTCTGTCTCTGTCTCTGTCCATGTCTCCGTTCCTGTCTCTGTCTCTGTCCCTGTCTCTGTCTCTGTCTCTGTCTCTGTCTCTGTCTCTGTCTCTGTCTCTGTCTGTAACTCTATATCTGTCTCTGTCTCTGTCTCTGTCTCTGTCCTGTCTCTGTCTCTGTCTCTGTCTCTGTCTCTGTCTCTGTCTCTGTCTCTGTCTCTGTCTCTGTCTCTGTCTCTGCCTCTGTCTCTCTCTCTGTCTCCGTCTCTGTCTCTGTCTTTGTCTCTGTCTCTGTCTATGTCTCTGTGTCTTTGCCGCTGTCTCTGTGTCTGTGTCTCTCTCTCTGTGTCACCTTCCTCTGTGTCTTTGTCTCTGTCCCTGTCTCTGTCTCTGTCTCTGTCTCTGTCTCTGTCTCTGTCTCTGTCTCTGTCCCTGTCTCTGTCTCTGTCTCTGTCTCTGTCTCTGTCCGTGTCTCTGCGTCTGTCTCGGTCTCTGTCTCTGTGCCTTGTCTCTGTCTCTGTATGTGTGTCTGTTCCTGTCTCTGTCTCTGTCTCTGTCTCTGTCTCTGTCTCTGTCTGTAACTCTATATCTGTCACTGTCTCTGTCTCTGTCCCTGTCTCTGTCTCTGTCTCTGTCTCTGTCTCTGTCTCTGTCTCTGTCTCTGTCTCTGTCCCTGTCTCTGTCTCTGTCTCTGTCTCTGTCTCTGTCTCTGTCTCTGTCTCTGTCTCTGTCTCTGTCTCTGTCTCTGTCTCTGTCTCTGTCTCTGTCTCTGTCTCTGTCTCTGTCTCTGTCTCTGTCTCTGTCTCTGTCTCTGTCTCTGTCTCTGTCTCTGTCTCTGTCCCTGTCTCTGCCTCTGTCTTCGTCTCTGTCCCTGTCTCTGTCTCTGTCTCTGTCTCTGTCTCTGTCTGTGTCTTTGTCCATGTCTCCGTTCCTGTCTCTGTCTCTGTCCCTGTCTCTGTCTCTGTCTCTGTCTCTGTCTCTGTCCGTGTCTCTCCGTCTGTCACGGTCTCTGTCTCTGTCCCTTGTCTCTGTCTCTGTCTCTGTGTCATTCTCTCTCCGTGTCTCTCCGTCTGTCACGGTCTCTGTCTCTGTCCCTTGTCTCTGTCTCTGTCTCTGTCTCTGTGTCGCCTTCCTCTGTGTCTCTGTCTCTGTCTTTGTCTCTGTCTCTGTCTCTGTCTCTGTCTCTGTCTCTGTCTCTGTCTCTGTCTCTGTCTCTGTCTCTGTCTCTGTCTCTGTCTCTGTCTCTGTCCGTGTCTCTGCGTCTGTCTCGGTCTCTGTCTCTGTCCCTTGCCTCTGTCTCTGTATGTGTGTCTGTTCCTGTCTCTGTCTCTGTCTCCATCTCTGTCTGTATCTCTGTCTGTATCTCTGTCTCTGTCTCTGTCTCTGTCTCTGTCTCTGACTCTGTCTCTGTCTCTGTCCGTGTCTCTGCGTCTGTCTCGGTCTCTGTCTCTGTCCCTTGTCTCTGTCTCTGTATGTGTGTCTGTTCCTGTCTCTGTCTCTGTCTCTGTCACTGTCTCTGTCTGTAACTCTATCTCTGTCTCTGTCTCTGTCTCTGTCTCTGTCTCTGTCTCTGTCTCTGTCCCTGTCTCTGTCTCTGTCTCTGTCTCTGTCTCTGTCTCTGTCTCTGTCTCTGTGTCGCCTTCCTCTGTGTCTCTGTCTCTGTCTTTGTCTCTGTCTCTGTCTCTGTCTCTGTCTCTGTCTCTGTCTCTGTCTCTGTCTCTGTCTCTGTCTCTGTCCGTGTCTCTGCGTCTGTCTCGGTCTCTGTCTCTGTCCCTTGCCTCTGTCTCTGTATGTGTGTCCGTTCCTGTCTCTGTCTCTGTCTCCATCTCTGTCTGTATCTCTGTCTGTATCTCTGTCTCTGTCTCTGTCTCTGTCTCTGTCTCTATCTCTGTCTCTGTCTCTGTCTCTGTCTCTGTCTCTGTCTCTGTCTCTGTCTCTGTCTCTGTCTCTGTCTCTGTCTCTGTCTCTGTCTCTGTCTCTGTCTTCGTCTCTGTCTGTGTCTCTGTCCCTGTCTCTGTCTCTGTCTCTGTCTCTGTCTCTGTCTCTGTCTCTGTCTCTGTCTCTGTCTCTGTCTCTGTCTCTGTCTCTGTCTCTGTCTCTGTCTCTGTCTCTGTCTCTGTCTCTGTCTCTGTCTCTGTCTCTGTCTCTGTCTCTGTCTCTGTCTCTGTCTCTGTCTTCGTCTCTGTCTGTGTCTCTGTCCATGTCTCCGTTCCTGTCTTTGTCTCTGTCCCTGTCTCTGTCTCTGTCTCTGTCTCTGTCTCTGTCCGTGTCTCTCCGTCTGTGTCGGTCTCTGTCTCTGTCCCTTGTCTCTGTCTCTGTCTCTGTCTCTGTCTCTGTCTCTGTCCGTGTCTCTGCGTCTGTCTCGGTCTCCGTCTCTGTCCCTTGTCTCTGTCTCTGTATGTGTGTCTGTTCCTGTCTCTGTCTCTGTCTCCATCTCTGTCTGTATCTCTGTCTGTATCTCTGTCTCTGTCTCTGTCTCTGTCTCTGCCTCTATCTCTCTCTCTGTCTCTGTCTCTGTCTCTGTCTCTGTCTCTGTCTCTGTCTCTGTCTCTGTCTCTGTCTCTGTCTCTGTCTCTGTCTCTGTCTCTGTCTCTGTCTCTGTCTCTGTCTCTGTCTCTGTCTCTGTCTCTGTCTCTGTCTCTGTCTCTGTCTCTGTCTCTGTCTCTGTCTCTGTCTCTGTCTCATTCTCTCTCCGTGTCTCTCCGTCTGTCACGGTCTCTGTCTCTGTCCCTTGTCTCTGTCTCTGTCTCTGTGTCATTCTCTCTCCGTGTCTCTCCGTCTGTCACGGTCTCTGTCTCTGTCCCTTGTCTCTGTCTCTGTCTCTGTCTCTGTGTCGCCTTCCTCTGTGTCTCTGTCTCTGTCTTTGTCTCTGTCTCTGTCTCTGTCTCTGTCTCTGTCTCTGTCTCTGTCTCTGTCTCTGTCTCTGTCTCTGTCTCTGTCCGTGTCTCTGCGTCTGTCTCGGTCTCTGTCTCTGTCCCTTGCCTCTGTCTCTGTATGTGTGTCTGTTCCTGTCTCTGTCTCTGTCTCCATCTCTGTCTGTATCTCTGTCTGTATCTCTGTCTCTGTCTCTGTCTCTGCCTCTGTCTCTATCTCTGTCTCTGTCTCTGTCTCTGTCTCTGTCTCTGTCTCTGTCTCTGTCTCTGTCTCTGTCTCTGTCTCTGTCTCTGTCTCTGTCTCTGTCTCTGTCTCTGTCTCTGTCTCTGTCCGTGTCTCTGCGTCTGTCTCGGTCTCCGTCTCTGTCCCTTGTCTCTGTCTTTGTATGTGTGTTTGTTCCTGTCCCTGTCTCTGTCTCTGTCTCTGTCTCTGTCTGTATCTCTGTCTCTGTCTCTGTCTCTGTCCCTGTCTCTGTCTCTGTCTCTGTCTCTGTCTCTGTCTCTGTCTCTGTCTCTGTCTCTGTCTCTGTCTCTGTCTCTGTCCCTGTCTCTGTCTCTGTCTTCGTCTCTGTCCCTGTCTCTGTCTCTGTCTCTGTCTCTGTCTCTGTCTCTGTCTCTGTCTCTGTCTGTGTCTTTGTCCATGTCTCCGTTCCTGTCCCTGTCTCAGTCCCTGTCTCTGTCTCTGTCTCTGTCTCTGTCTCTGTCCGTGTCTCTGCGTCTGTCTCGGTCTCTGTCTCTGTCCCTTGTCTCTGTCTCTGTCTCTGTCTCTGTCTTCGCCTCTGTCCCTGTCTCTCTCTCTGTCTCTGTCTCTGTCTGTGTCTCTGTCCATGTCTCCTTTCCTGTCTCTGTCTCTGTCCCTGTCTCTGTCTCTGTCTCTGTCTCTGTCTCTGTCCGTGTCTCTGCGTCTGTCTCGGTCTCTGTCTCTGTCCCTTGTCTCTGTCTCTGTCTCTGTCTCTGTGTCGCCTTCCTCTGTGTCTCTGTCTCCGTCTGTCTCGGTCTCTGTCTCTGTCCCTTGTCTCTGTCTCTGTCTCTGTCTCTGTCTCTGTCCGTGCCTCTGCGCCTGTCTCGGACTCCGTCTCTGTCCCTTGTCTCTGTCTTTGTATGTGTGTTTGTTCCTGTCTCTGTCTCTGTCTCTGTCTGTATCTCTGTCTCTGTCTCTGTCTCTGTCCCTGTCTCTGTCTCTGTCTCTGTCTCTGTCTCTGTCTCTGTCTCTGTGTCTGTCTCTGTCTCTGTCTCTGTCTCTGTCTCTGTCTCTGTCTCTGTCTCTGTCTCTGTCTCTGTCTCTGTCTCTGTCTCTGTCTGTATCTCTGTCTCTGTCTCTGTCTCTGTCCCTGTCTCTGTCTCTGTCTCTGTCTCTGTCTCTGTCTCTGTCTCTGTCTCTGTCTCTGTCTCTGTCTCTGTCTCTGTCTCTGTCTCTGTCTCTGTCTCTGTCTCTGTCTCTGTCTCTGTCTCTGTCTCTGTCTCTGTCTCTGTCTCTGTCTCTGTCTCTGTCTCTGTCCCTGTCTCTGTCTCTGTCTTCGTCTATGTCCCTGTCTCTGTCTCTGTCTCTGTCTCTGTCTCTGTCTGTGTCTTTGTCCATGTCTCCGTTCCTGTCTCTGTCTCTGTCCCTGTCTCTGTCTCTGTCTCTGTCTCTGTCTCTGTCCGTGTCTCTCCGTCTGTCACGGTCTCTGTCTCTGTCCCTTGTCTCTGTCTCTGTCTCTGTGTCATTCTCTCTCCGTGTCTCTCCGTCTGTCACGGTCTCTGTCTCTGTCCCTTGTCTCTGTCTCTGTCTCTGTCTCTGTGTCGCCTTCCTCTGTGTCTCTGTCTCTGTCTTTGTCTCTGTCTCTGTCTCTGTCTCTGTCTCTGTCTCTGTCTCTGTCTCTGTCCGTGTCTCTGCGTCTGTCTCGGTCTCTGTCTCTGTCCCTTGCCTCTGTCTCTGTATGTGTGTCTGTTCCTGTCTCTGTCTCTGTCTCCATCTCTGTCTGTATCTCTGTCTGTATCTCTGTCTGTATCTCTGTCTCTGTCTCTGTCTCTGTCTCTGTCTCTGTCTCTGTCTCTGTCTCTGTCTCTGTCTCTGTCTCTGTCTCTGTCTCTGTCTCTGTCTCTGTCTCTGTCTCTGTCTCTGTCTCTGTCTCTGTCTCTGTCTCTGTCTCTGTCTCTGTCTCTGTCTCTGTCTCTGTCTCTGTCTCTGTCCCTGTCTCTGTCTCTGTCTCTGTCTCTGTCTCTGTCCGTGTCTCTGCGTCTGTCTCGGTCTCTGTCTCTGTGCCTTGTCTCTGTCTCTGTATGTGTGTCTGTTCCTGTCTCTGTCTCTGTCTCTGTCTCTGTCTCTGTCTCTGTCTGTAACTCTATATCTGTCTCTGTCTCTGTCTCTGTCTCTGTCCTGTCTCTGTCTCTGTCTCTGTCTCTGTCTCTGTCTCTGTCTCTGTCTCTGTCTCTGTCTCTGTCTCTGTCTCTGTCTCTGCCTCTGTCTCTCTCTCTGTC
>OX243801.1:15120000-15130000 GCA_945859595.2 Megachile willughbiella
TCTGTCTCTGTCCCTTGTCTCTGTCTCTGTCTCTGTCTCTGTCTCTGTCCGTGCCTCTGCGCCTGTCTCGGACTCCGTCTCTGCCCCTTGTCTCTGTCTTTGTATGTGTGTTTGTTCCTGTCTCTGTCTCTGTCTCTGTCTGTATCTCTGTCTCTGTCTCTGTCTCTGTCCCTGTCTCTGTCTCTGTCTCTGTCTCTGTCTCTGTCTCTGTGTCTGTCTCTGTCTCTGTCTCTGTCTCTGTCTCTGTCTCTGTCTCTGTCTCTGTCTCTGTCTCTGTCTCTGTCTCTGTCTGTATCTCTGTCTCTGTCTCTGTCTCTGTCCCTGTCTCTGTCTCTGTCTCTGTCTCTGTCCCTGTCTCTGTCTCTGTCTCTGTCTCTGTCTCTGTCTCTGTCTCTGTCTCTGTCTCTGTCTCTGTCTCTGTCTCTGTCTCTGTCTCTGTCTCTGTCTCTGTCCCTGTCTCTGTCTCTGTCTTCGTCTCTGTCCCTCTCTCTGTCTCTGTCTCTGTCTCTGTCTCTGTCTCTGTCTCTGTCTCTGTCTGTGTCTTTGTTCATGCCTCCGTTCCTGTCTCCGTCTCAGTCCCTGTCTCTGTCTCTGTCTCTGTCCCTTGTCTCTGTCTCTGTCTCTGTCTCTGTGTCGCCTTCCTCTGTGTCTCTGTCTCTGTCTTTGTCTCTGTCTCTGTCTCTGTCTCTGTCTCTGTCTCTGTCTCTGTCTCTGTCTCTGTCTCTGTCTCTGTCTCTGTCCGCGTCTCTGCGTCTGTCTCGGTCTCTGTCTCTGTCCCTTGCCTCTGTCTCTGTATGTGTGTCTGTTCCTGTCTCTGTCTCTGTCTCTGTCTGTAACTCTATCTCTGTCTCTGTCTCTGTCTCTGTCTCTGTCTCTGTCTCTGTCCATGTCTCCTTTCCTGTCTCTGTCTCTGTCCCTGTCTCTGTCTCTGTCTCTGTCTCTGTCTCTGTCCGTGTCTCTGCGTCTGTCTCGGTCTCTGTCTCTGTCCCTTGTCTCTGTCTCTGTCTCTGTCTCTGTGTCGCCTTCCTCTGTGTCTCTGTCTCCATCTGTCTCGGTCTCTGTCTCTGTCCCTTGTCTCTGTCTCTGTCTCTGTCTCTGTCTCTGTCCGTGCCTCTGCGCCTGTCTCGGACTCCGTCTCTGTCCCTTGTCTCTGTCTTTGTATGTGTGTTTGTTCCTGTCTCTGTCTCTGTCTGTATCTCTGTCCCTGTCTCTGTCTCTGTCCCTGTCTCTGTCTCTGTCTCTGTTCCTGTCTCTGTCTCTGTCTCTGTCTCTGTCTCTGTCTCTGTCTCTGTCTCTGTCTCTGTCCATGTCTCCGTTCCTGTCTCTGTCTCTGTCCCTGTCTCTGTCTCTGTCTCTGTCTCTGTCTCTGTCCGTGTCTCCCCGTCTGTCTCGGTCTCTGTCTCTGTCCCTTGTCTCTGTCTCTGTCTCTGTCTCTGTGTCGCCTTCCTCTGTGTCTCTGTCTCCGTCTGTCTCGGTCTCTGTCTCTGTCCCTTGTCTCTGTCTCTGTCTCTGTCTCTGTCTCTGTCCGTGCCTCTGCGCCTGTCTCGGACTCCGTCTCTGTCCCTTGTCTCTGTCTTTGTATGTGTGTTTGTTCCTGTCTCTGTCTCTGTCTCTGTCTGTATCTCTGACTCTGTCTCTGTCTCTGTCCCTGTCTCTGTCTCTGTCTCTGTCTCTGTCTCTGTCTCTGTGTCTGTCTCTGTCTCTGTCTCTGTCTCTGTCTCTGTCTCTGTCTCTGTCTCTGTCTCTGTCTCTGTCTCTGTCTCTGTCTCTGTCTCTGTCTCTGTCTCTGTCTCTGTCTCTGTCTCTGTCCGTGTCTCTGCGTCTGTCTCGGTCTCTGTCTCTGTCCCTTGCCTCTGTCTCTGTATGTGTGTCTGTTCCTGTCTCTGTCTCTGTCTCCATCTCTGTCTGTATCTCTGTCTGTATCTCTGTCTGTATCTCTGTCTCTGTCTCTGTCTCTGTCTCTGTCTCTATCTCTGTCTCTGTCTCTGTCTCTGTCTCTGTCTCTGTCTCTGTCTCTGTCTCTGTCTCTGTCTCTGTCTCTGTCTCTGTCTCTGTCTCTGTCTCTGTCTCTGTCTCTGTCTCTGTCTCTGTCTCTGTCTCTGTCTCTGTCTCTGTCCCTGTCTCTGTCTCTGTCTCTGTCTCTGTCTCTGTCCGTGTCTCTGCGTCTGTCTCGGTCTCTGTCTCTGTGCCTTGTCTCTGTCTCTGTATGTGTGTCTGTTCCTGTCTCTGTCTCTGTCTCTGTCTCTGTCTCTGTCTCTGTCTGTAACTCTATATCTGTCTCTGTCTCTGTCTCTGTCTCTGTCCTGTCTCTGTCTCTGTCTCTGTCTCTGTCTCTGTCTCTGTCTCTGTCTCTGTCTCTGTCTCTGTCTCTGTCTCTGTCTCTGCCTCTGTCTCTCTCTCTGTCTCCGTCTCTGTCTCTGTCTTTGTCTCTGTCTCTGTCTATGTCTCTGTGTCTTTGCCGCTGTCTCTGTGTCTGTGTCTCTCTCTCTGTGTCACCTTCCTCTGTGTCTTTGTCTCTGTCCCTGTCTCTGTCTCTGTCTCTGTCTCTGTCTCTGTCTCTGTCTCTGTCTCTGTCTCTGTCTCTGTCTCTGTCTCTGTCTCTGTCTCTGTTCCTGTCTCTGTCTCTGTCTCTGTCTCTGCCTCTGTCTCTGTCTCTGTCTTCGCCTCTGTCCCTGTCTCTCTCTCTGTCTCTGTCTCTGTCTGTGTCTCTGCCCATGTCTCCTTTCCTGTCTCTGTCTCAGTCCCTGTCTCTGTCTCTGTCTCTGTCTCTGTCTCTGTCCGTGTCTCTGCGCCTGTCTCGGTCTCTGTCTCTGTCCCTTGTCTCTGTCTCTGTATGTGTGTCTGTTCCTGTCTCTGTCTCTGTCTCTGTCTCTGCCTCTGTCTCTGTCTCTGTCTCTGTCTCTGTCTCTGTCTCTGTCTCTGTCTCTGTCTCTGTCTCTGTCTCTGTCTGTGTCTCTGTCCATGTCTCCTTTCCTGTCTCTGTCTCTGTCCCTGTCTCTGTCTCTGTCTCTGTCTCTGTCTCTGTCCGTGTCTCTGCGTCTGTCTCGGTCTCTGTCTCTGTCCCTTGTCTCTGTCTCTGTCTCTGTCTCTGTGTCGCCTTCCTCTGTGTCTCTGTCTCCGTCTGTCTCGGTCTCTGTCTCTGTCCCTTGTCTCTGTCTCTGTCTCTGTCTCTGTCTCTGTCCGTGCCTCTGCGCCTGTCTCGGACTCCGTCTCTGTCCCTTGTCTCTGTCTTTGTATGTGTGTTTGTTCCTGTCTCTGTCTCTGTCTCTGTCTGTATCTCTGTCTCTGCCTCTGTCTCTGTCCCTGTCTCTGTCTCTGTCTCTGTCTCTGTCTCTGTCTCTGTGTCTGTCTCTGTCTCTGTCTCTGTCTCTGTCTCTGTCTCTGTCTCTGTCTCTGTCTCTGTCTCTGTCTCTGTCTCTGTCTCTGTCTCTGTCTGTATCTCTGTCTCTGTCTCTGTTTCTGTCCCTGTCTCTGTCTCTGTCTCTGTCTCTGTCCCTGTCTCTGTCTCTGTCTCTGTCTCTGTCTCTGTCTCTGTCTCTGTCTCTGTCTCTGTCTCTGTCTCTGTCTCTGTCTCTGTCTCTGTCTCTGTCTCTGTCCCTGTCTCTGTCTCTGTCTTCGTCTCTGTCCCTCTCTCTGTCTCTGTCTCTGTCTCTGTCTCTGTCTCTGTCTGTGTCTTTGTCCATGTCTCCGTTCCTGTCTCCGTCTCAGTCCCTGTCTCTGTCTCTGTCTCTGTCTCTGTCTCTGTCCGTGTCTCTCCGTCTGTCACGGTCTCTGTCTCTGTCCCTTGTCTCTGTCTCTGTCTCTGTGTCATTCTCTCTCCGTGTCTCTCCGTCTGTCACGGTCTCTGTCTCTGTCCCTTGTCTCTGTCTCTGTCTCTGTCTCTGTGTCGCCTTCCTCTGTGTCTCTGTCTCTGTCTTTGTCTCTGTCTCTGTCTCTGTCTCTGTCTCTGTCTCTGTCTCTGTCTCTGTCTCTGTCTCTGTCTCTGTCCGCGTCTCTGCGTCTGTCTCGGTCTCTGTCTCTGTCCCTTGCCTCTGTCTCTGTATGTGTGTCTGTTCCTGTCTCTGTCTCTGTCTCTGTCTGTAACTCTATCTCTGTCTCTGTCTCTGTCTCTGTCTCTGTCTCTGTCTCTGTCTCTGTCTCTGTCTCTGTCTCTGTCTCTGTCTCTGTCTTCGTCTCTGTCCCTGTCTCTGTCTCTGTCACTGTCTCTGTCTCTGTCTCTGTCTGTGTCTTTGTCCATGTCTCCGTTCATGTCTCTGTCTCTGTCCCTGTCTCTGTCTCTGTCTCTGTCTCTGTCTCTGTCTCTGTCTCTGTCTCTGTCTCTGTCTCTGTCTCTGTCTCTGTCTCTGTCCCTGTCTCTGTCTCTGTCTCTGTCTCTGTCTCTGTCCCTGTCTCTGTCTCTGTCTCTGTCTCTGTCTCTGTCTCTGTCTCTGTCTCTGTCTCTGTCTCTGTCTCTGTCTCTGTCTCTGTCTCTGTCTCTGTCCCTGTCTCTGTCTCTGTCTCTGTCTTCGTCTCTGTCCCTGTCTCTGTCTCTGTCTCTGTCTCTGTCTCTGTCTCTGTCTGTGTCTTTGTCCATGTCTCCGTTCCTGTCTCCGTCTCAGTCCCTGTCTCTGTCTCTGTCCCTTGTCTCTGTCTCTGTCTCTGTGTCATTCTCTCTCCGTGTCTCTCCGTCTGTCACGGTCTCTGTCTCTGTCCCTTGTCTCTGTCTCTGTCTCTGTCTCTGTGTCGCCTTCCTCTGTGTCTCTGTCTCTGTCTTTGTCTCTGTCTCTGTCTCTGTCTCTGTCTCTGTCTCTGTCTCTGTCTCTGTCTCTGTCCGTGTCTCTGCGTCTGTCTCGGTCTCTGTCTCTGTCCCTTGCCTCTGTCTCTGTATGTGTGTCTGTTCCTGTCTCTGTCTCTGTCTCCATCTCTGTCTGTATCTCTGTCTGTATCTCTGTCTCTGTCTCTGTCTCTGTCTCTGTCTCTATCTCTGTCTCTGTCTCTGTCTCTGTCTCTGTCTCTGTCTCTGTCTCTGTCTCTGTCTCTGTCTCTGTCTCTGTCTCTGTCTCTGTCTCTGTCTCTGTCTCTGTCTCGGTCTCTGTCTCTGTCCCTTGTCTCTGTCTCTGTCTCTGTCTCTGTGTCGCCTTCCTCTGTGTCTCTGTCTCCGTCTGTCTCGGTCTCTGTCTCTGTCCCTTGTCTCTGTCTCTGTCTCTGTCTCTGTCTCTGTCCGTGCCTCTGCACCTGTCTCGGACTCCGTCTCTGTCCCTTGTCTCTGTCTTTGTATGTGTGTTTGTTCCTGTCTCTGTCTCTGTCTCTGTCTGTATCTCTGTCTCTGTCTCTGTCTCTGTCCCTGTCTCTGTCTCTGTCTCTGTCTCTGTCTCTGTCTCTGTGTCTGTCTCTGTCTCTGTCTCTGTCTCTGTCTCTGTCTCTGTCTCTGTCTCTGTCTCTGTCTCTGTCTCTGTCTCTGTCTCTGTCTCTGTCTCTGTCTGTATCTCTGTCTCTGTCTCTGTCTCTGTCCCTGTCTCTGTCTCTGTCTCTGTCTCTGTCCCTGTCTCTGTCTCTGTCTCTGTCTCTGTCTCTGTCTCTGTCTCTGTCTCTGTCTCTGTCTCTGTCTTCGTCTCTGTCCCTGTCTCTGTCTCTGTCTCTGTCTCTGTCTCTGTCTCTGTCTGTGTCTTTGACCATGTCTCCGTTCCTGTCTCTGTCTCTGTCCCTGTCTCTGTCTCTGTCTCTGTCTCTGTCTCTGTCTCTGTCTCTGTCTCTGTCTCTGTCTCTGTCTCTGTCTCTGTCTCTGTCTCTGTCTCTGTCTCTGTCTCTGTCTCTGTCTCTGTCTCTGTCTCTGTCTCTGTCTCTGTCTCTGTCTCTGTCTTCGCCTCTGTCCCTGTCTCTCTCTCTGTCTCTGTCTCTGTCTGTGTCTCTGTCCATGTCTCCTTTCCTGTCTCTGTCTCTGTCCCTGTCTCTGTCTCTGTCTCTGTCTCTGTCTCTGTCCGTGTCTCTGCGTCTGTCTCGGTCTCTGTCTCTGTCCCTTGTCTCTGTCTCTGTCTCTGTCTCTGTGTCGCCTTCCTCTGTGTCTCTGTCTCCATCTGTCTCGGTCTCTGTCTCTGTCCCTTGTCTCTGTCTCTGTCTCTGTCTCTGTCTCTGTCCGTGCCTCTGCGCCTGTCTCGGACTCCGTCTCTGTCCCTTGTCTCTGTCTTTGTATGTGTGTTTGTTCCTGTCTCTGTCTCTGTCTGTATCTCTGTCTCTGTCTCTGTCTCTGTCCCTGTCTCTGTCTCTGTCTCTGTTCCTGTCTCTGTCTCTGTCTCTGTCTCTGTCTCTGTCTCTGTCTCTGTCTCTGTCCATGTCTCCGTTCCTGTCTCTGTCTCTGTCCCTGTCTCTGTCTCTGTCTCTGTCTCTGTCTCTGTCCGTGTCTCCCCGTCTGTCTCGGTCTCTGTCTCTGTCCCTTGTCTCTGCCTCTGTCTCTGTCTCTGTCTCTGTCCGTGCCTCTGCGCCTGTCTCGGACTCCGTCTCTATCCCTTGTCTCTGTCTTTGTATGTGTGTTTGTTCCTGTCCCTGTCTCTGTCTCTGTCTCTGTCTCTGTCTGTATCTCTGTCTCTGTCTCTGTCTCTGTCCCTGTCTCTGTCTCTGTCTCTGTCTCTGTCTCTGTGTCTGCCTCTGTCTCTGCCTCTGTCTCTGTCTCTGTCTCTGTCTCTGTCTCTGTCTCTGTCTCTGTCTCTGTCTCTGTCTGTATCTCTGTCTCTGTCTCTGTCTCTGTCCCTGTCTCTGTCTCTGTCTCTGTCTCTGTCTCTGTCTCTGTCTCTGTCTCTGTCTCTGTCTCTGTCTCTGTCTCTGTCCCTGTCTCTGTCTCTGTCTTCGTCTCTGTCCCTGTCTCTGTCTCTGTCTCTGTCTCTGTCTCTGTCTCTGTCTGTGTCTTTGTCCATGTCTCCGTTCCTGTCTCTGTCTCAGTCCCTGTCTCTGTCTCTGCCTCTGTCTCTGTCTGTATCTCTGTCTCTGTCTCTGTCTCTGTCCCTGTCTCTGTCTCTGTCTCTGTCTCTGTCTCTGTCTCTGTCTCTGTCTCTGTCTCTGTCTCTGTCTCTGTCTCTGTCTCTGTCTCTGTCTCTGTCTGTATCTCTGTCTCTGTCTCTGTCTCTGTCCCTGTCTCTGTCTCTGTCTCTGTCTCTGTCCCTGTCTCTGTCTCTGTCTCTGTCTCTGTCTCTGTCTCTGTCTCTGTCTCTGTCTCTGTCTTCGTCTCTGTCCCTGTCTCTGTCTCTGTCTCTGTCTCTGTCTCTGTCTCTGTCTGTGTCTTTGACCATGTCTCCGTTCCTGTCTCTGTCTCTGTCCCTGTCTCTGTCTCTGTCTCTGTCTCTGTCTCTGTCTCTGTCTCTGTCTCTGTCTCTGTCTCTGTCTCTGTCTCTGTCTCTGTCTCTGTCTCTGTCTCTGTCTCTGTCTCTGTCTCTGTCTCTGTCTCTGTCTCTGTCTCTGTCTCTGTCTCTGTCTCTGTCTCTGTCTTCGCCTCTGTCCCTGTCTCTCTCTCTGTCTCTGTCTCTGTCTGTGTCTCTGTCCATGTCTCCTTTCCTGTCTCTGTCTCTGTCCCTGTCTCTGTCTCTGTCTCTGTCTCTGTCTCTGTCCGTGTCTCTGCGTCTGTCTCGGTCTCTGTCTCTGTCCCTTGTCTCTGTCTCTGTCTCTGTCTCTGTGTCGCCTTCCTCTGTGTCTCTGTCTCCATCTGTCTCGGTCTCTGTCTCTGTCCCTTGTCTCTGTCTCTGTCTCTGTCTCTGTCTCTGTCCGTGCCTCTGCGCCTGTCTCGGACTCCGTCTCTGTCCCTTGTCTCTGTCTTTGTATGTGTGTTTGTTCCTGTCTCTGTCTCTGTCTGTATCTCTGTCTCTGTCTCTGTCTCTGTCCCTGTCTCTGTCTCTGTCTCTGTTCCTGTCTCTGTCTCTGTCTCTGTCTCTGTCTCTGTCTCTGTCTCTGTCTCTGTCTCTGTCCATGTCTCCGTTCCTGTCTCTGTCTCTGTCCCTGTCTCTGTCTCTGTCTCTGTCTCTGTCTCTGTCCGTGTCTCCCCGTCTGTCTCTGTCTCTGTCTCTGTCTCTGTCTCTGTCTCTGTCTCTGTCTCTGTCTCTGTCTCTGTCTCTGTCTCTGTCTCTGTCTCTGTCTCTGTCCATGTCTCCGTTCCTGTCTCTGTCTCTGTCCCTGTCTCTGTCTCTGTCTCTGTCTCTGTCTCTGTCTCTGTCTCTGTCTCTGTCTGTAACTCTATATCTGTCTCTGTCTCTGTCCTGCCTCTGTCTCTGTCTCTGTCTCTGTCTCTGTCTCTGTCTCTGTCTCTGTCTCTGTCTCTGTCTCTGTCTCTGTCTCTGCCTCTGTCTCTCTCTCTGTCTCCGTCTCTGTCTCTGTCTTTGTCTCTGTCTCTGTCTATGTCCTGTGTCTTTGCCGCTGTCTCTGTGTCTGTGTCTCTCTCTCTGTGTCACCTTCCTCTGTGTCTTTGTCTCTGTCCCTGTCTCTGTCTCTGTCTCTGTCTCTGTCTCTGTCTCTGTCTCTGTCTCTGTCCCTGTCTCTGTCTCTGTCTCTGTCTCTGTCCGTGTCTCTGCGTCTGTCTCGGTCTCTGTCTCTGTGCCTTGTCTCTGTCTCTGTATGTGTGTCTGTTCCTGTCTCTGTCTCTGTCTCTGTCTCTGTCTCTGTCTCTGTCTGTAACTCTATATCTGTCTCTGTCTCTGTCTCTGTCCCTGTCTCTGTCTCTGTCTCTGTCTCTGTCTCTGTCTCTGTCTCTGTCTCTGTCTCTGTCTCTGTCTCTGTCTCTGTCTCTGTCTCTGTCTCTGTCTCTGTCTCTGTCCCTGTCTCTGTCTCTGTCTCTGTCTCTGTCTCTGTCTCTGTCTCTGTCTCTGTCTCTGTCTCTGTCTCTGTCTCTGTCTCTGTCTCTGTCTCTGTCTCTGTCTCTGTCTCTGTCTCTGTCTCTGTCTCTGTCTCTGTCTCTGTCTCTGTCTCTGTCTCTGTCTCTGTCCCTGTCTCTGCCTCTGTCTTCGTCTCTGTCCCTGTCTCTGTCTCTGTCTCTGTCTCTGTCTCTGTCTCTGTCCATGTCTCCGTTCCTGTCTCTGTCTCTGTCCCTGTCTCTGTCTCTGTCTCTGTCTCTGTCTCTGTCTCTGTCTCTGTCTCTGTCTGTAACTCTATATCTGTCTCTGTCTCTGTCCTGTCTCTGTCTCTGTCTCTGTCTCTGTCTCTGTCTCTGTCTCTGTCTCTGTCTCTGTCTCTGTCTCTGTCTCTGCCTCTGTCTCTCTCTCTGTCTCCGTCTCTGTCTCTGTCTTTGTCTCTGTCTCTGTCTATGTCCTGTGTCTTTGCCGCTGTCTCTGTGTCTGTGTCTCTCTCTCTGTGTCACCTTCCTCTGTGTCTTTGTCTCTGTCCCTGTCTCTGTCTCTGTCTCTGTCTCTGTCTCTGTCTCTGTCTCTGTCTCTGTCCCTGTCTCTGTCTCTGTCTCTGTCTCTGTCCGTGTCTCTGCGTCTGTCTCGGTCTCTGTCTCTGTGCCTTGTCTCTGTCTCTGTATGTGTGTCTGTTCCTGTCTCTGTCTCTGTCTCTGTCTCTGTCTCTGTCTCTGTCTGTAACTCTATATCTGTCTCTGTCTCTGTCTCTGTCCCTGTCTCTGTCTCTGTCTCTGTCTCTGTCTCTGTCTCTGTCTCTGTCTCTGTCTCTGTCTCTGTCTCTGTCTCTGTCTCTGTCCCTGTCTCTGTCTCTGTCTCTGTCTCTGTCTCTGTCTCTGTCTCTGTCTCTGTCTCTGTCTCTGTCTCTGTCTCTGTCTCTGTCTCTGTCTCTGTCTCTGTCTCTGTCTCTGTCTCTGTCTCTGTCTCTGTCTCTGTCTCTGTCTCTGTCTCTGTCTCTGTCTCTGTCTCTGTCTCTGTCTCTGTCCCTGTCTCTGCCTCTGTCTTCGTCTCTGTCCCTGTCTCTGTCTCTGTCTCTGTCTCTGTCTCTGTCTGTGTCTTTGTCCATGTCTCCGTTCCTGTCTCTGTCTCTGTCCCTTGTCTCTGTCTCTGTCTCTGTGTCATTCTCTCTCCGTGTCTCTCCGTCTGTCACG
>OX243801.1:15135000-15140000 GCA_945859595.2 Megachile willughbiella
CTGTATGTGTGTCTGTTCCTGTCTCTGTCTCTGTCTCCATCTCTGTCTGTATCTCTGTCTGTATCTCTGTCTCTGTCTCTGTCTCTGTCTCTGTCTCTATCTCTGTCTCTGTCTCTGTCTCTGTCTCTGTCTCTGTCTCTGTCTCTGTCTCTGTCTCTGTCTCTGTCTCTGTCTCTGTCTCTGTCTCTGTCTCTGTCTCTGTCTCTGTCTCTGTCTCTGTCTCTGTCTCTGCCTCTGTCTCTGTCTCTGTCTCTGTCTCTGTCTCTGTCTCTGTCTCTGTCTCTGTCTCTGTCTCTGTCTCTGTCTCTGTCCCTGTCTCTGTCTCTGTCTCTGTCTCTGTCTCTGTCCGTGTCTCTGCGTCTGTCTCGGTCTCTGTCTCTGTGCCTTGTCTCTGTCTCTGTATGTGTGTCTGTTCCTGTCTCTGTCTCTGTCTCTGTCTCTGTCTCTGTCTCTGTCTGTAACTCTATATCTGTCTCTGTCTCTGTCTCTGTCTCTGTCCTGTCTCTGTCTCTGTCTCTGTCTCTGTCTCTGTCTCTGTCTCTGTCTCTGTCTCTGTCTCTGTCTCTGTCTCTGTCTCCTCCTCTGTCTCTCTCTCTGTCTCCGTCTCTGTCTCTGTCTTTGTCTCTGTCTCTGTCTATGTCTCTGTGTCTTTGCCGCTGTCTCTGTGTCTGTGTCTCTCTCTCTGTGTCACCTTCCTCTGTGTCTTTGTCTCTGTCCCTGTCTCTGTCTCTGTCTCTGTCTCTGTCTCTGTCTCTGTCTCTGTCTCTGTCTCTGTCTCTGTTCCTGTCTCTGTCTCTGTCTCTGTCTCTGCCTCTGTCTCTGTCTCTGTCTTCGCCTCTGTCCCTGTCTCTCTCTCTGTCTCTGTCTCTGTCTGTGTCTCTGCCCATGTCTCCTTTCCTGTCTCTGTCTCAGTCCCTGTCTCTGTCTCTGTCTCTGTCTCTGTCTCTGTCCGTGTCTCTGCGCCTGTCTCGGTCTCTGTCTCTGTCCCTTGTCTCTGTCTCTGTATGTGTGTCTGTTCCTGTCTCTGTCTCTGTCTCTGTCTCTGCCTCTGTCTCTGTCTCTGTCTCTGTCTCTGTCTCTGTCTCTGTCTCTGTCTCTGTCTCTGTCTCTGTCTGTGTCTCTGTCCATGTCTCCTTTCCTGTCTCTGTCTCTGTCCCTGTCTCTGTCTCTGTCTCTGTCTCTGTCTCTGTCCGTGTCTCTGCGTCAGTCTCGGTCTCTGTCTCTGTCCCTTGTCTCTGTCTCTGTCTCTGTCTCTGTGTCGCCTTCCTCTGTGTCTCTGTCTCCGTCTGTCTCGGTCTCTGTCTCTGTCTCTGTCTCTGTCTCTGTCTCTGTCTTCGTCTCTGTCCCTGTCTCTGTCTCTGTCTCTGTCTCTGTCTCTGTCTCTGTCTCTGTCTGTGTCTCTGTCTCTGTCTCTGTCCCTGTCTCTGTCTCTGTCTCTGTCTCTGTCTCTGTCTCTGTGTCTGTCTCTGTCTCTGTCTCTGTCTCTGTCTCTGTCTCTGTCTCTGTCTCTGTCTCTGTCTCTGTCCCTGTCTCTGTCTCTGTCTTCGTCTCTGTCCCTGTCTCTGTCTCTGTCTCTGTCTCTGTCTCTGTCTGTGTCTTTGTCCATGTCTCCGTTCCTGTCTCTGTCTCTGTCCCTGTCTCTGTCCCTGTCTCTGTCTCTGTCTCTGTCCGTGTCTCTCCGTCTGTCACGGTCTCTGTCTCTGTCCCTTGTCTCTGTCTCTGTCTCTGTGTCATTCTCTCTCCGTGTCTCTCCGTCTGTCACGGTCTCTGTCTCTGTCCCTTGTCTCTGTCTCTGTCTCTGTCTCTGTGTCGCCTTCCTCTGTGTCTCTGTCTCTGTCTTTGTCTCTGTCTCTGTCTCTGTCTCTGTCTCTGTCTCTGTCTCTGTCTCTGTCTCTGTCTTCGTCTCTGTCCCTGTCTCTGTCTCTGTCTCTGTCTCTGTCTCTGTCTCTGTCTGTGTCTTTGTCCATGTCTCCGTTCATGTCTCTGTCTCTGTCCCTGTCTCTGTCTCTGCCTCTGTCTCTGTCTCTGTCTCTGTCTCTGTCTCTGTCTCTGTCTCTGTCTCTGTCTCTGTCTCTGTCCCTGTCTCTGTCTCTGTCTCTGTCTCTGTCTCTGTCTCTGTCTCTGTCTCTGTCTCTGTCTTCGCCTCTGCCCCTGTCTCTCTCTCTGTCTCTGTCTCTGTCTGTGTCTCTGTCCATGTCTCCTTTCCTGTCTCTGTCTCTGTCCCTGTCTCTGTCTCTGTCTCTGTCTCTGTCTCCGTCCCTTGTCTCTGTCTCTGTCTCTGTCTCTGTCTCTGTCCGTGCCTCTGCGCCTGTCTCGGACTCCGTCTCTGTACCTTGTCTCTGTCTCTGTATGTGTGTCTGTTCCTGTCTCTGTCTCTGTCTCTGTCACTGTCTCTGTCTGTAACTCTATCTCTGTCTCTGTCTCTGTCTCTGTCTCTGTCTCTGTGTCTGTCTCTGTCTCTGTCCCTGTCTCTGTCTCTGTCTCTGTCTCTGTCTCTGTCTCTGTCTCCGTCTCCGTCTCTGTCCGTGTCTCTCCGTCTGTCACGGTATCTGTCTCTGTCCTTTGTCTCTGTCTCTGTCTCTGTCTCATTCTCTCTCCGTGTCTCTCCGTCTGTCACGGTCTCTGTCTCTGTCCCTTGTCTCTGTCTCTGTCTCTGTGTCATTCTCTCTCCGTGTCTCTCCGTCTGTCACGGTCTCTGTCTCTGTCCCTTGTCTCTGTCTCTGTCTCTGTCTCTGTGTCGCCTTCCTCTGTGTCTCTGTCTCTGTCTTTGTCTCTGTCTCTGTCTCTGTCTCTGTCTCTGTCTCTGTCTCTGTCTCTGTCCCTTGCCTCTGTCTCTGTATGTGTGTCTGTTCCTGTCTCTGTCTCTGTCTCCATCTCTGTCTGTATCTCTGTCTGTATCTCTGTCTCTGTCTCTGTCTCCATCTCTGTCTGTATCTCTGTCTGTATCTCTGTCTCTGTCTCTGTCTCTGTCTCTGTCTCTATCTCTGTCTCTGTCTCTGTCTCTGTCTCTGTCTCTGTCTCTGTCTCTGTCTCTGTCTCTGTCTCTGTCTCTGTCTCTGCCTCTGTCTCTCTCTCTGTCTTCGTCTCTGTCCCTGTCTCTGTCTCTGTCTCTGTCTCTGTCTCTGTCTGTGTCTTTGTCCATGTCTCCGTTCCTGTCTCCGTCTCAGTCCCTGTCTCTGTCTCTGTCCCTTGTCTCTGTCTCTGTCTCTGTGTCATTCTCTCTCCGTGTCTCTCCGTCTGTCACGGTCTCTGTCTCTGTCCCTTGTCTCTGTCTCTGTCTCTGTCTCTGTGTCGCCTTCCTCTGTGTCTCTGTCTCTGTCTCTGTCCGTGTCTCTGCGTCTGTCTCGGTCTCTGTCTCTGTCCCTTGCCTCTGTCTCTGTATGTGTGTCTGTTCCTGTCTCTGTCTCTGTCTCCATCTCTGTCTGTATCTCTGTCTGTATCTCTGTCTCTGTCTCTGTCTCTGTCTCTGTCTCTGTCTCTATCTCTGTCTCTGTCTCTGTCTCTGTCTCTGTCTCTGTCTCTGTCTCTGTCTCTGTCTCTGTCTCTGTCTCTGTCTCTGTCTCTGTCTCTGTCTCTGTCTCTGTCTCTGTCTCTGTCTCTGTCTCTGTCTCTGTCTCTGTCTCTGTCTCTGTCTCTGTCTCTGTCTCTGTCTCTGTCTCTGTCTCTGTCTTCGTCTCTGTCTGTGTCTCTGTCCATGTCTCCGTTCCTGTCTTTGTCTCTGTCCCTGTCTCTGTCTCTGTCTCTGTCTCTGTCTCTGTCTCTGTCCGTGTCTCTCCGTCTGTGTCGGTCTCTGTCTCTGTCCCTTGTCTCTGTCTCTGTCTCTGTCTCTGTCCGTGTCTCTGCGTCTGTCTCGGTCTCCGTCTCTGTCCCTTGTCTCTGTCTCTGTATGTGTGTCTGTTCCTGTCTCTGTCTCTGTCTCCATCTCTGTCTGTATCTCTGTCTGTATCTCTGTCTCTGTCTCTGTCTCTGTCTCTGTCTCTATCTCTGTCTCTGTCTCTGTCTCTGTCTCTGTCTCTGTCTCTGTCTCTGTCTCTGTCTCTGTCTCTGTCTCTGTCTCTGTCTCTGTCTCTGTCTCTGTCTCTGTCTCTGTCTCTGTCTCTGTCTCTGTCTCTGCCTCTGTCTCTGTCTCTGTCTCTGTCTCTGTCTCTGTCTCTGTCTCTGTCTCTGTCTCTGTCTCTGTCTCTGTCTCTGTCCCTGTCTCTGTCTCTGTCTCTGTCTCTGTCTCTGTCCGTGTCTCTGCGTCTGTCTCGGTCTCTGTCTCTGTGCCTTGTCTCTGTCTCTGTATGTGTGTCTGTTCCTGTCTCTGTCTCTGTCTCTGTCTCTGTCTCTGTCTCTGTCTGTAACTCTATATCTGTCTCTGTCTCTGTCTCTGTCTCTGTCCTGTCTCTGTCTCTGTCTCTGTCTCTGTCTCTGTCTCTGTCTCTGTCTCTGTCTCTGTCTCTGTCTCTGTCTCTGTCTCCTCCTCTGTCTCTCTCTCTGTCTCCGTCTCTGTCTCTGTCTTTGTCTCTGTCTCTGTCTATGTCTCTGTGTCTTTGCCGCTGTCTCTGTGTCTGTGTCTCTCTCTCTGTGTCACCTTCCTCTGTGTCTTTGTCTCTGTCCCTGTCTCTGTCTCTGTCTCTGTCTCTGTCTCTGTCTCTGTCTCTGTCTCTGTCTCTGTCTCTGTCTCTGTCTCTGTCTCTGTCTCTGTTCCTGTCTCTGTCTCTGTCTCTGTCTCTGCCTCTGTCTCTGTCTCTGTCTTCGCCTCTGTCCCTGTCTCTCTCTCTGTCTCTGTCTCTGTCTGTGTCTCTGCCCATGTCTCCTTTCCTGTCTCTGTCTCAGTCCCTGTCTCTGTCTCTGTCTCTGTCTCTGTCTCTGTCCGTGTCTCTGCGCCTGTCTCGGTCTCTGTCTCTGTCCCTTGTCTCTGTCTCTGTATGTGTGTCTGTTCCTGTCTCTGTCTCTGTCTCTGTCTCTGCCTCTGTCTCTGTCTCTGTCTCTGTCTCTGTCTCTGTCTCTGTCTCTGT
>OX243801.1:15145000-15155000 GCA_945859595.2 Megachile willughbiella
CCGTCTCTGTCTCTGTCTTTGTCTCTGTCTCTGTCTATGTCTCTGTGTCTTTGCCGCTGTCTCTGTGTCTGTGTCTCTCTCTCTGTGTCACCTTCCTCTGTGTCTTTGTCTCTGTCCCTGTCTCTGTCTCTGTCTCTGTCTCTGTCTCTGTCTCTGTCTCTGTCTCTGTCTCTGTCTCTGTCTCTGTCTCTGTCTCTGTCTCTGTTCCTGTCTCTGTCTCTGTCTCTGTCTCTGCCTCTGTCTCTGTCTCTGTCTTCGCCTCTGTCCCTGTCTCTCTCTCTGTCTCTGTCTCTGTCTGTGTCTCTGCCCATGTCTCCTTTCCTGTCTCTGTCTCAGTCCCTGTCTCTGTCTCTGTCTCTGTCTCTGTCTCTGTCCGTGTCTCTGCGCCTGTCTCGGTCTCTGTCTCTGTCCCTTGTCTCTGTCTCTGTATGTGTGTCTGTTCCTGTCTCTGTCTCTGTCTCTGTCTCTGCCTCTGTCTCTGTCTCTGTCTCTGTCTCTGTCTCTGTCTCTGTCTCTGTCTCTGTCTCTGTCTCTGTCTGTGTCTCTGTCCATGTCTCCTTTCCTGTCTCTGTCTCTGTCCCTGTCTCTGTCTCTGTCTCTGTCTCTGTCTCTGTCCGTGTCTCTGCGTCAGTCTCGGTCTCTGTCTCTGTCCCTTGTCTCTGTCTCTGTCTCTGTCTCTGTGTCGCCTTCCTCTGTGTCTCTGTCTCCGTCTGTCTCGGTCTCTGTCTCTGTCTCTGTCTCTGTCTCTGTCTCTGTCTTCGTCTCTGTCCCTGTCTCTGTCTCTGTCTCTGTCTCTGTCTCTGTCTCTGTCTCTGTCTGTGTCTCTGTCTCTGTCTCTGTCCCTGTCTCTGTCTCTGTCTCTGTCTCTGTCTCTGTCTCTGTGTCTGTCTCTGTCTCTGTCTCTGTCTCTGTCTCTGTCTCTGTCTCTGTCTCTGTCTCTGTCTCTGTCCCTGTCTCTGTCTCTGTCTTCGTCTCTGTCCCTGTCTCTGTCTCTGTCTCTGTCTCTGTCTCTGTCTGTGTCTTTGTCCATGTCTCCGTTCCTGTCTCTGTCTCTGTCCCTGTCTCTGTCCCTGTCTCTGTCTCTGTCTCTGTCCGTGTCTCTCCGTCTGTCACGGTCTCTGTCTCTGTCCCTTGTCTCTGTCTCTGTCTCTGTGTCATTCTCTCTCCGTGTCTCTCCGTCTGTCACGGTCTCTGTCTCTGTCCCTTGTCTCTGTCTCTGTCTCTGTCTCTGTGTCGCCTTCCTCTGTGTCTCTGTCTCTGTCTTTGTCTCTGTCTCTGTCTCTGTCTCTGTCTCTGTCTCTGTCTCTGTCTCTGTCTCTGTCTTCGTCTCTGTCCCTGTCTCTGTCTCTGTCTCTGTCTCTGTCTCTGTCTCTGTCTGTGTCTTTGTCCATGTCTCCGTTCATGTCTCTGTCTCTGTCCCTGTCTCTGTCTCTGCCTCTGTCTCTGTCTCTGTCTCTGTCTCTGTCTCTGTCTCTGTCTCTGTCTCTGTCTCTGTCTCTGTCCCTGTCTCTGTCTCTGTCTCTGTCTCTGTCTCTGTCTCTGTCTCTGTCTCTGTCTCTGTCTTCGCCTCTGCCCCTGTCTCTCTCTCTGTCTCTGTCTCTGTCTGTGTCTCTGTCCATGTCTCCTTTCCTGTCTCTGTCTCTGTCCCTGTCTCTGTCTCTGTCTCTGTCTCTGTCTCCGTCCCTTGTCTCTGTCTCTGTCTCTGTCTCTGTCTCTGTCCGTGCCTCTGCGCCTGTCTCGGACTCCGTCTCTGTACCTTGTCTCTGTCTCTGTATGTGTGTCTGTTCCTGTCTCTGTCTCTGTCTCTGTCACTGTCTCTGTCTGTAACTCTATCTCTGTCTCTGTCTCTGTCTCTGTCTCTGTCTCTGTGTCTGTCTCTGTCTCTGTCCCTGTCTCTGTCTCTGTCTCTGTCTCTGTCTCTGTCTCTGTCTCCGTCTCCGTCTCTGTCCGTGTCTCTCCGTCTGTCACGGTATCTGTCTCTGTCCTTTGTCTCTGTCTCTGTCTCTGTCTCATTCTCTCTCCGTGTCTCTCCGTCTGTCACGGTCTCTGTCTCTGTCCCTTGTCTCTGTCTCTGTCTCTGTGTCATTCTCTCTCCGTGTCTCTCCGTCTGTCACGGTCTCTGTCTCTGTCCCTTGTCTCTGTCTCTGTCTCTGTCTCTGTGTCGCCTTCCTCTGTGTCTCTGTCTCTGTCTTTGTCTCTGTCTCTGTCTCTGTCTCTGTCTCTGTCTCTGTCTCTGTCTCTGTCCCTTGCCTCTGTCTCTGTATGTGTGTCTGTTCCTGTCTCTGTCTCTGTCTCCATCTCTGTCTGTATCTCTGTCTGTATCTCTGTCTCTGTCTCTGTCTCCATCTCTGTCTGTATCTCTGTCTGTATCTCTGTCTCTGTCTCTGTCTCTGTCTCTGTCTCTATCTCTGTCTCTGTCTCTGTCTCTGTCTCTGTCTCTGTCTCTGTCTCTGTCTCTGTCTCTGTCTCTGTCTCTGTCTCTGTCTCTGTCTCTGTCTCTGTCTCTGTCTCTGTCTCTGTCTCTGTCTTCGTCTCTGTCTGTGTCTCTGTCCCTGTCTCTGTCTCTGTCTCTGTCTCTGTCTCTGTCTCTGTCTCTGTCTCTGTCTCTGTCTCTGTCTCTGTCTCTGTCTCTGTCTCTGTCTCTGTCTCTGTCTCTGTCTCTGTCTCTGTCTCTGTCTCTGTCTCTGTCTCTGTCTCTGTCTCTGTCTCTGTCTCTGTCTTCGTCTCTGTCTGTGTCTCTGTCCATGTCTCCGTTCCTGTCTTTGTCTCTGTCCCTGTCTCTGTCTCTGTCTCTGTCTCTGTCTCTGTCCGTGTCTCTCCGTCTGTGTCGGTCTCTGTCTCTGTCCCTTGTCTCTGTCTCTGTCTCTGTCTCTGTCTCTGTCTCTGTCCGTGTCTCTGCGTCTGTCTCGGTCTCCGTCTCTGTCCCTTGTCTCTGTCTCTGTATGTGTGTCTGTTCCTGTCTCTGTCTCTGTCTCCATCTCTGTCTGTATCTCTGTCTGTATCTCTGTCTCTGTCTCTGTCTCTGTCTCTGCCTCTATCTCTGTCTCTGTCTCTGTCTCTGTCTCTGTCTCTGTCTCTGTCTCTGTCTCTGTCTCTGTCTCTGTCTCTGTCTCTGTCTCTGTCTCTGTCTCTGTCTCTGTCTCTGTCTCTGTCTCTGTCTCTGTCTCTGTCTCTGTCTCTGTCTCTGTCTCTGTCTCTGTCTCTGTCTCTGTCTCTGTCCGTGTCTCTGCGTCTGTCTCGGTCTCTGTCTCTGTCCCTTGCCTCTGTCTCTGTATGTGTGTCTGTTCCTGTCTCTGTCTCTGTCTCCATCTCTGTCTGTATCTCTGTCTGTATCTCTGTCTCTGTCTCTGTCTCTGTCTCTGTCTCTATCTCTGTCTCTGTCTCTGTCTCTGTCTCTGTCTCTGTCTCTGTCTCTGTCTCTGTCTCTGTCTCTGTCTCTGTCTCTGTCTCTGTCTCTGTCTCTGTCTCTGTCTCTGTCTCTGTCTCTGTCTTCGTCTCTGTCTGTGTCTCTGTCCATGTCTCCGTTCCTGTCTTTGTCTCTGTCCCTGTCTCTGTCTCTGTCTCTGTCTCTGTCTCTGTCCGTGTCTCTCCGTCTGTGTCGGTCTCTGTCTCTGTCCCTTGTCTCTGTCTCTGTCCCTGTCTCTGTCTCTGTCTCTGTCCGTGTCTCTGCGTCTGTCTCGGTCTCCGTCTCTGTCCCTTGTCTCTGTCTTTGTATGTGTGTTTGTTCCTGTCCCTGTCTCTGTCTCTGTCTCTGTCTCTGTCTGTATCTCTGTCTCTGTCTCTGTCTCTGTCCCTGTCTCTGTCTCTGTCTCTGTCTCTGTCTCTGTCTCTGTGTCTGCCTCTGTCTCTGCCTCTGTCTCTGTCTCTGTCTCTGTCTCTGTCTCTGTCTCTGTCTCTGTCTGTATCTCTGTCTCTGTCTCTGTCTCTGTCCCTGTCTCTGTCTCTGTCTCTGTCTCTGTCTCTGTCTCTGTCTCTGTCTCTGTCTCTGTCTGTATCTCTGTCTCTGTCTCTGTCTCTGTCCCTGTCTCTGTCTCTGTCTCTGTCTCTGTCTCTGTCTCTGTGTCTGCCTCTGTCTCTGCCTCTGTCTCTGTCTCTGTCTCTGTCTCTGTCTCTGTCTCTGTCTCTGTCTCTGTCTCTGTCTGTATCTCTGTCTCTGTCTCTGTCTCTGTCCCTGTCTCTGTCTCTGTCTCTGTCTCTGTCTCTGTCTCTGTCTCTGTCTCTGTCTCTGTCTCTGTCTCTGTCTCTGTCTCTGTCTCTGTCTCTGTCTCTGTCTCTGTCTCTGTCTCTGTCTCTGTCTCTGTCTCTGTCTCTGTCTTCGTCTCTGTCTGTGTCTCTGTCCATGTCTCCGTTCCTGTCTTTGTCTCTGTCCCTGTCTCTGTCTCTGTCTCTGTCTCTGTCTCTGTCCGTGTCTCTCCGTCTGTGTCGGTCTCTGTCTCTGTCCCTTGTCTCTGTCTCTGTCTCTGTCTCTGTCTCTGTCTCTGTCCGTGTCTCTGCGTCTGTCTCGGTCTCCGTCTCTGTCCCTTGTCTCTGTCTCTGTATGTGTGTCTGTTCCTGTCTCTGTCTCTGTCTCCATCTCTGTCTGTATCTCTGTCTCTGTCTCTGTCTCTGTCTCTGCCTCTATCTCTGTCTCTGTCTCTGTCTCTGTCTCTGTCTCTGTCTCTGTCTCTGTCTCTGTCTCTGTCTCTGTCTCTGTCTCTGTCTCTGTCTCTGTCTCTGTCTCTGTCTCTGTCTCTGTCTCTGTCTCTGTCTCTGTCTCTGTCTCTGTCTCTGTCTCTGTCTCTGTCTCTGTCTCTGTCTCTGTCTCTGTCTCTGTCTCTGTCTCTGTCTCTGTCTCTGTCTCTGTCTCTGTCTCTGTCTCTGTCTCTGTCTCTGTCTCTGTCTCTGTCTCTGTCTCTGTCTCTGTCTCTGTCTCTGTCTCTGTCTCTGTCTCTGTCCGTGTCTCTGCGTCTGTCTCGGTCTCTGTCTCTGTCCCTTGCCTCTGTCTCTGTATGTGTGTCTGTTCCTGTCTCTGTCTCTGTCTCCATCTCTGTCTGTATCTCTGTCTGTATCTCTGTCTCTGTCTCTGTCTCTGTCTCTGTCTCTATCTCTGTCTCTGTCTCTGTCTCTGTCTCTGTCTCTGTCTCTGTCTCTGTCTCTGTCTCTGTCTCTGTCTCTGTCTCTGTCTCTGTCTCTGTCTCTGTCTCTGTCTCTGTCTCTGTCTTCGTCTCTGTCTGTGTCTCTGTCCATGTCTCCGTTCCTGTCTTTGTCTCTGTCCCTGTCTCTGTCTCTGTCTCTGTCTCTGTCTCTGTCCGTGTCTCTCCGTCTGTGTCGGTCTCTGTCTCTGTCCCTTGTCTCTGTCTCTGTCCCTGTCTCTGTCTCTGTCTCTGTCCGTGTCTCTGCGTCTGTCTCGGTCTCCGTCTCTGTCCCTTGTCTCTGTCTTTGTATGTGTGTTTGTTCCTGTCCCTGTCTCTGTCTCTGTCTCTGTCTCTGTCTGTATCTCTGTCTCTGTCTCTGTCTCTGTCCCTGTCTCTGTCTCTGTCTCTGTCTCTGTCTCTGTCTCTGTCTCTGTCTCTGTGTCTGCCTCTGTCTCTGCCTCTGTCTCTGTCTCTGTCTCTGTCTCTGTCTCTGTCTCTGTCTCTGTCTCTGTCTGTATCTCTGTCTCTGTCTCTGTCTCTGTCCCTGTCTCTGTCTCTGTCTCTGTCTCTGTCTCTGTCTCTGTCTCTGTCTCTGTCCCTGTCTCTGTCTCTGTCTCTGTCTCTGTCTCTGTCTCTGTGTCTGTCTCTGTCTCTGTCTCTGTCTCTGTCTCTGTCTCTGTCTCTGTCTCTGTCTCTGTCTCTGTCTCTGTCTCTGTCTCTGTCTCTGTCTCTGTCTGTATCTCTGTCTCTGTCTCTGTCTCTGTCCCTGTCTCTGTCTCTGTCTCTGTCTCTGTCCCTGTCTCTGTCTCTGTCTCTGTCTCTGTCTCTGTCTCTGTCTCTGTCTCTGTCTCTGTCTTCGTCTCTGTCCCTGTCTCTGTCTCTGTCTCTGTCTCTGTCTCTGTCTCTGTCTGTGTCTTTGACCATGTCTCCGTTCCTGTCTCTGTCTCTGTCCCTGTCTCTGTCTCTGTCTCTGTCTCTGTCTCTGTCTCTGTCTCTGTCTCTGTCTCTGTCTCTGTCTCTGTCTCTGTCTCTGTCTCTGTCTCTGTCTCTGTCTCTGTCTCTGTTCCTGTCTCTGTCTCTGTCTCTGTCTCTGCCTCTGTCTCTGTCTCTGTCTTCGCCTCTGTCCCTGTCTCTCTCTCTGTCTCTGTCTCTGTCTGTGTCTCTGCCCATGTCTCCTTTCCTGTCTCTGTCTCAGTCCCTGTCTCTGTCTCTGTATCTGTCTCTGTCTCTGTCCGTGTCTCTGCGCCTGTCTCGGTCTCTGTCTCTGTCCCTTGTCTCTGTCTCTGTATGTGTGTCTGTTCCTGTCTCTGTCTCTGTCTCTGTCTCTGCCTCTGTCTCTGTCTCTGTCTCTGTCTCTGTCTCTGTCTCTGTCTCTGTCTCTGTCTCTGTCTGTGTCTCTGTCCATGTCTCCTTTCCTGTCTCTGTCTCTGTCTCTGTCTCTGTCTCTGTCCGTGTCTCTGCGTCTGTCTCGGTCTCTGTCTCTGTCCCTTGTCTCTGTCTCTGTCTCTGTCTCTGTGTCGCCTTCCTCTGTGTCTCTGTCTCCGTCTGTCTCGGTCTCTGTCTCTGTCCCTTGTCTCTGTCTCTGTCTCTGTCTCTGTCTCTGTCCGTGCCTCTGCGCCTGTCTCGGACTCCGTCTCTGCCCCTTGTCTCTGTCTTTGTATGTGTGTTTGTTCCTGTCTCTGTCTCTGTCTCTGTCTGTATCTCTGTCTCTGTCTCTGTCTCTGTCCCTGTCTCTGTCTCTGTCTCTGTCTCTGTCTCTGTGTCTGTCTCTGTCTCTGTCTCTGTCTCTGTCTCTGTCTCTGTCTCTGTCTCTGTCTCTGTCTCTGTCTCTGTCTCTGTCTGTATCTCTGTCTCTGTCTCTGTCTCTGTCCCTGTCTCTGTCTCTGTCTCTGTCTCTGTCCCTGTCTCTGTCTCTGTCTCTGTCTCTGTCTCTGTCTCTGTCTCTGTCTCTGTCTCTGTCTCTGTCTCTGTCTCTGTCTCTGTCCCTGTCTCTGTCTCTGTCTTCGTCTCTGTCCCTCTCTCTGTCTCTGTCTCTGTCTCTGTCTCTGTCTCTGTCTCTGTCTGTGTCTTTGTCCATGCCTCCGTTCCTGTCTCCGTCTCAGTCCCTGTCTCTGTCTCTGTCTCTGTCTCTGTCTCTGTCCGTGTCTCTCCGTCTGTCACGGTCTCTGTCTCTGTCCCTTGTCTCTGTCTCTGTCTCTGTGTCATTCTCTCTCCGTGTCTCTCCGTCTGTCACGGTCTCTGTCTCTGTCCCTTGTCTCTGTCTCTGTCTCTGTCTCTGTCTCTGTGTCGCCTTCCTCTGTGTCTCTGTCTCTGTCTTTGTCTCTGTCTCTGTCTCTGTCTCTGTCTCTGTCTCTGTCTCTGTCTCTGTCTCTGTCTCTGTCTCTGTCTCTGTCCGCGTCTCTGCGTCTGTCTCGGTCTCTGTCTCTGTCCCTTGCCTCTGTCTCTGTATGTGTGTCTGTTCCTGTCTCTGTCTCTGTCTCTGTCTGTAACTCTATCTCTGTCTCTGTCTCTGTCTCTGTCTCTGTCTCTGTCTCTGTCCATGTCTCCTTTCCTGTCTCTGTCTCTGTCCCTGTCTCTGTCTCTGTCTCTGTCTCTGTCTCTGTCCGTGTCTCTGCGTCTGTCTCGGTCTCTGTCTCTGTCCCTTGTCTCTGTCTCTGTCTCTGTCTCTGTGTCGCCTTCCTCTGTGTCTCTGTCTCCATCTGTCTCGGTCTCTGTCTCTGTCCCTTGTCTCTGTCTCTGTCTCTGTCTCTGTCTCTGTCCGTGCCTCTGCGCCTGTCTCGGACTCCGTCTCTGTCCCTTGTCTCTGTCTTTGTATGTGTGTTTGTTCCTGTCTCTGTCTCTGTCTGTATCTCTGTCTCTGTCTCTGTCTCTGTCCCTGTCTCTGTCTCTGTCTCTGTTCCTGTCTCTGTCTCTGTCTCTGTCTCTGTCTCTGTCTCTGTCTCTGTCTCTGTCCATGTCTCCGTTCCTGTCTCTGTCTCTGTCCCTGTCTCTGTCTCTGTCTCTGTCTCTGTCTCTGTCCGTGTCTCCCCGTCTGTCTCGGTCTCTGTCTCTGTCCCTTGTCTCTGTCTCTGTCTCTGTCTCTGTGTCGCCTTCCTCTGTGTCTCTGTCTCCGTCTGTCTCGGTCTCTGTCTCTGTCCCTTGTCTCTGTCTCTGTCTCTGTCTCTGTCTCTGTCCGTGCCTCTGCGCCTGTCTCGGACTCCGTCTCTGTCCCTTGTCTCTGTCTTTGTATGTGTGTTTGTTCCTGTCTCTGTCTCTGTCTCTGTCTGTATCTCTGTCTCTGTCTCTGTCTCTGTCCCTGTCTCTGTCTCTGTCTCTGTCTCTGTCTCTGTCTCTGTGTCTGTCTCTGTCTCTGTCTCTGTCTCTGTCTCTGTCTCTGTCTCTGTCTCTGTCTCTGTCTCTGTCTCTGTCTCTGTCTCTGTCTCTGTCTCTGTCTCTGTCTCTGTCTCTGTCTCTGTCTCTGTCTCTGTCTCTGTCTCTGTCTCTGTCTCTGTCTCTATCTCTGTCTCTGTCTCTGTCCCTGTCTCTGTCTCTGTCTTCGTCTATGTCCCTGTCTCTGTCTCTGTCTCTGTCTCTGTCTCTGTCTGTGTCTTTGTCCATGTCTCCGTTCCTGTCTCTGTCTCTGTCCCTGTCTCTGTCTCTGTCTCTGTCTCTGTCTCTGTCCGTGTCTCTCCGTCTGTCACGGTCTCTGTCTCTGTCCCTTGTCTCTGTCTCTGTCTCTGTGTCATTCTCTCTCCGTGTCTCTCCGTCTGTCACGGTCTCTGTCTCTGTCCCTTGTCTCTGTCTCTGTCTCTGTCTCTGTGTCGCCTTCCTCTGTGTCTCTGTCTCTGTCTTTGTCTCTGTCTCTGTCTCTGTCTCTGTCTCTGTCTCTGTCTCTGTCTCTGTCTCTGTCCGTGTCTCTGCGTCTGTCTCGGTCTCTGTCTCTGTCCCTTGCCTCTGTCTCTGTATGTGTGTCTGTTCCTGTCTCTGTCTCTGTCTCCATCTCTGTCTGTATCTCTGTCTGTATCTCTGTCTGTATCTCTGTCTCTGTCTCTGTCTCTGTCTCTGTCTCTATCTCTGTCTCTGTCTCTGTCTCTGTCTCTGTCTCTGTCTCTGTCTCTGTCTCTGTCTCTGTCTCTGTCTCTGTCTCTGTCTCTGTCTCTGTCTCTGTCTCTGTCTCTGTCTCTGTCTCTGTCTCTGTCTCTGTCTCTGTCCCTGTCTCTGTCTCTGTCTCTGTCTCTGTCTCTGTCCGTGTCTCTGCGTCTGTCTCGGTCTCTGTCTCTGTGCCTTGTCTCTGTCTCTGTATGTGTGTCTGTTCCTGTCTCTGTCTCTGTCTCTGTCTCTGTCTCTGTCTCTGTCTGTAACTCTATATCTGTCTCTGTCTCTGTCTCTGTCTCTGTCCTGTCTCTGTCTCTGTCTCTGTCTCTGTCTCTGTCTCTGTCTCTGTCTCTGTCTCTGTCTCTGTCTCTGTCTCTGCCTCTGTCTCTCTCTCTATCTCCGTCTCTGTCTCTGTCTTTGTCTCTGTCTCTGTCTATGTCTCTGTGTCTTTGCCGCTGTCTCTGTGTCTGTGTCTCTCTCTCTGTGTCACCTTCCTCTGTGTCTTTGTCTCTGTCCCTGTCTCTGTCTCTGTCTCTGTCTCTGTCTCTGTCTCTGTCTCTGTCTCTGTCTCTGTCTCTGTCTCTGTCTCTGTCTCTGTCTCTGTTCCTGTCTCTGTCTCTGTCTCTGTCTCTGCCTCTGTCTCTGTCTCTGTCTTCGCCTCTGTCCCTGTCTCTCTCTCTGTCTCTGTCTCTGTCTGTGTCTCTGCCCATGTCTCCTTTCCTGTCTCTGTCTCAGTCCCTGTCTCTGTCTCTGTCTCTGTCTCTGTCTCTGTCCGTGTCTCTGCGCCTGTCTCGGTCTCTGTCTCTGTCCCT
>OX243801.1:15157500-15175000 GCA_945859595.2 Megachile willughbiella
TCGGTCTCTGTCTCTGTCCCTTGTCTCTGTCTCTGTCTCTGTCTCTGTGTCGCCTTCCTCTGTGTCTCTGTCTCCGTCTGTCTCGGTCTCTGTCTCTGTCCCTTGTCTCTGTCTCTGTCTCTGTCTCTGTCTCTGTCCGTGCCTCTGCGCCTGTCTCGGACTCCGTCTCTGCCCCTTGTCTCTGTCTTTGTATGTGTGTTTGTTCCTGTCTCTGTCTCTGTCTCTGTCTGTATCTCTGTCTCTGTCTCTGTCTCTGTCCCTGTCTCTGTCTCTGTCTCTGTCTCTGTCTCTGTCTCTGTGTCTGTCTCTGTCTCTGTCTCTGTCTCTGTCTCTGTCTCTGTCTCTGTCTCTGTCTCTGTCTCTGTCTCTGTCTCTGTCTGTATCTCTGTCTCTGTCTCTGTCTCTGTCCCTGTCTCTGTCTCTGTCTCTGTCTCTGTCCCTGTCTCTGTCTCTGTCTCTGTCTCTGTCTCTGTCTCTGTCTCTGTCTCTGTCTCTGTCTGTGTCTTTGTTCATGCCTCCGTTCCTGTCTCCGTCTCAGTCCCTGTCTCTGTCTCTGTCTCTGTCTCTGTCTCTGTCTCTGTCCGTGTCTCTCCGTCTGTCACGGTCTCTGTCTCTGTCCCTTGTCTCTGTCTCTGTCTCTGTGTCATTCTCTCTCCGTGTCTCTCCGTCTGTCACGGTCTCTGTCTCTGTCCCTTGTCTCTGTCTCTGTCTCTGTCTCTGTCTCTGTGTCGCCTTCCTCTGTGTCTCTGTCTCTGTCTTTGTCTCTGTCTCTGTCTCTGTCTCTGTCTCTGTCTCTGTCTCTGTCTCTGTCTCTGTCTCTGTCTCTGTCTCTGTCCGCGTCTCTGCGTCTGTCTCGGTCTCTGTCTCTGTCCCTTGCCTCTGTCTCTGTATGTGTGTCTGTTCCTGTCTCTGTCTCTGTCTCTGTCTGTAACTCTATCTCTGTCTCTGTCTCTGTCTCTGTCTCTGTCTCTGTCTCTGTCCATGTCTCCTTTCCTGTCTCTGTCTCTGTCCCTGTCTCTGTCTCTGTCTCTGTCTCTGTCTCTGTCCGTGTCTCTGCGTCTGTCTCGGTCTCTGTCTCTGTCCCTTGTCTCTGTCTCTGTCTCTGTCTCTGTGTCGCCTTCCTCTGTGTCTCTGTCTCCATCTGTCTCGGTCTCTGTCCGTGTCTCTCCGTCTGTCACGGTCTCTGTCTCTGTCCCTTGTCTCTGTCTCTGTCTCTGTGTCATTCTCTCTCCGTGTCTCTCCGTCTGTCACGGTCTCTGTCTCTGTCCCTTGTCTCTGTCTCTGTCTCTGTCTCTGTCTCTGTGTCGCCTTCCTCTGTGTCTCTGTCTCTGTCTTTGTCTCTGTCTCTGTCTCTGTCTCTGTCTCTGTCTCTGTCTCTGTCTCTGTCTCTGTCTCTGTCTCTGTCTCTGTCTCTGTCTCTGTCTCTGTCCGCGTCTCTGCGTCTGTCTCGGTCTCTGTCTCTGTCCCTTGCCTCTGTCTCTGTATGTGTGTCTGTTCCTGTCTCTGTCTCTGTCTCTGTCTGTAACTCTATCTCTGTCTCTGTCTCTGTCTCTGTCTCTGTCTCTGTCTCTGTCCATGTCTCCTTTCCTGTCTCTGTCTCTGTCCCTGTCTCTGTCTCTGTCTCTGTCTCTGTCTCTGTCCGTGTCTCTGCGTCTGTCTCGGTCTCTGTCTCTGTCCCTTGTCTCTGTCTCTGTCTCTGTCTCTGTGTCGCCTTCCTCTGTGTCTCTGTCTCCGTCTGTCTCGGTCTCTGTCTCTGTCCCTTGTCTCTGTCTCTGTCTCTGTCTCTGTCTCTGTCCGTGCCTCTGCGCCTGTCTCGGACTCCGTCTCTGCCCCTTGTCTCTGTCTTTGTATGTGTGTTTGTTCCTGTCTCTGTCTCTGTCTCTGTCTGTATCTCTGTCTCTGTCTCTGTCTCTGTCCCTGTCTCTGTCTCTGTCTCTGTCTCTGTCTCTGTCTCTGTCTCTGTGTCTGTCTCTGTCTCTGTCTCTGTCTCTGTCTCTGTCTCTGTCTCTGTCTCTGTCTCTGTCTCTGTCTCTGTCTCTGTCTGTATCTCTGTCTCTGTCTCTGTCTCTGTCCCTGTCTCTGTCTCTGTCTCTGTCTCTGTCCCTGTCTCTGTCTCTGTCTCTGTCTCTGTCTCTGTCTCTGTCTCTGTCTCTGTCTCTGTCTGTGTCTTTGTTCATGCCTCCGTTCCTGTCTCCGTCTCAGTCCCTGTCTCTGTCTCTGTCTCTGTCTCTGTCTCTGTCTCTGTCCGTGTCTCTCCGTCTGTCACGGTCTCTGTCTCTGTCCCTTGTCTCTGTCTCTGTCTCTGTGTCATTCTCTCTCCGTGTCTCTCCGTCTGTCACGGTCTCTGTCTCTGTCCCTTGTCTCTGTCTCTGTCTCTGTCTCTGTCTCTGTGTCGCCTTCCTCTGTGTCTCTGTCTCTGTCTTTGTCTCTGTCTCTGTCTCTGTCTCTGTCTCTGTCTCTGTCTCTGTCTCTGTCTCTGTCTCTGTCTCTGTCTCTGTCCGCGTCTCTGCGTCTGTCTCGGTCTCTGTCTCTGTCCCTTGCCTCTGTCTCTGTATGTGTGTCTGTTCCTGTCTCTGTCTCTGTCTCTGTCTGTAACTCTATCTCTGTCTCTGTCTCTGTCTCTGTCTCTGTCTCTGTCTCTGTCCATGTCTCCTTTCCTGTCTCTGTCTCTGTCCCTGTCTCTGTCTCTGTCTCTGTCTCTGTCTCTGTCCGTGTCTCTGCGTCTGTCTCGGTCTCTGTCTCTGTCCCTTGTCTCTGTCTCTGTCTCTGTCTCTGTGTCGCCTTCCTCTGTGTCTCTGTCTCCATCTGTCTCGGTCTCTGTCTCTGTCCCTTGTCTCTGTCTCTGTCTCTGTCTCTGTCTCTGTCCGTGCCTCTGCGCCTGTCTCGGACTCCGTCTCTGTCCCTTGTCTCTGTCTTTGTATGTGTGTTTGTTCCTGTCTCTGTCTCTGTCTGTATCTCTGTCTCTGTCTCTGTCTCTGTCCCTGTCTCTGTCTCTGTCTCTGTTCCTGTCTCTGTCTCTGTCTCTGTCTCTGTCTCTGTCTCTGTCTCTGTCTCTGTCCATGTCTCCGTTCCTGTCTCTGTCTCTGTCCCTGTCTCTGTCTCTGTCTCTGTCTCTGTCTCTGTCCGTGTCTCCCCGTCTGTCTCGGTCTCTGTCTCTGTCCCTTGTCTCTGTCTCTGTCTCTGTCTCTGTGTCGCCTTCCTCTGTGTCTCTGTCTCCGTCTGTCTCGGTCTCTGTCTCTGTCCCTTGTCTCTGTCTCTGTCTCTGTCTCTGTCTCTGTCCGTGCCTCTGCGCCTGTCTCGGACTCCGTCTCTGTCCCTTGTCTCTGTCTTTGTATGTGTGTTTGTTCCTGTCTCTGTCTCTGTCTCTGTCTGTATCTCTGTCTCTGTCTCTGTCTCTGTCCCTGTCTATGTCTCTGTCTCTGTCTCTGTCTCTGTCTCTGTGTCTGTCTCTGTCTCTGTCTCTGTCTCTGTCTCTGTCTCTGTCTCTGTCTCTGTCTCTGTCTCTGTCTCTGTCTCTGTCTCTGTCTCTGTCTCTGTCTCTGTCTCTGTCTCTGTCTCTGTCCGTGTCTCTGCGTCTGTCTCGGTCTCTGTCTCTGTCCCTTGCCTCTGTCTCTGTATGTGTGTCTGTTCCTGTCTCTGTCTCTGTCTCCATCTCTGTCTGTATCTCTGTCTGTATCTCTGTCTGTATCTCTGTCTCTGTCTCTGTCTCTGTCTCTGTCTCTATCTCTGTCTCTGTCTCTGTCTCTGTCTCTGTCTCTGTCTCTGTCTCTGTCTCTGTCTCTGTCTCTGTCTCTGTCTCTGTCTCTGTCTCTGTCTCTGTCTCTGTCTCTGTCTCTGTCTCTGTCTCTGTCTCTGTCCCTGTCTCTGTCTCTGTCTCTGTCTCTGTCTCTGTCCGTGTCTCTGCGTCTGTCTCGGTCTCTGTCTCTGTGCCTTGTCTCTGTCTCTGTATGTGTGTCTGTTCCTGTCTCTGTCTCTGTCTCTGTCTCTGTCTCTGTCTCTGTCTGTAACTCTATATCTGTCTCTGTCTCTGTCTCTGTCTCTGTCCTGTCTCTGTCTCTGTCTCTGTCTCTGTCTCTGTCTCTGTCTCTGTCTCTGTCTCTGTCTCTGTCTCTGTCTCTGCCTCTGTCTCTCTCTCTGTCTCCGTCTCTGTCTCTGTCTTTGTCTCTGTCTCTGTCTATGTCTCTGTGTCTTTGCCGCTGTCTCTGTGTCTGTGTCTCTCTCTCTGTGTCACCTTCCTCTGTGTCTTTGTCTCTGTCCCTGTCTCTGTCTCTGTCTCTGTCTCTGTCTCTGTCTCTGTCTCTGTCTCTGTCTCTGTCTCTGTCTCTGTCTCTGTCTCTGTCTCTGTCTCTGTTCCTGTCTCTGTCTCTGTCTCTGTCTCTGCCTCTGTCTCTGTCTCTGTCTTCGCCTCTGTCCCTGTCTCTCTCTCTGTCTCTGTCTCTGTCTGTGTCTCTGCCCATGTCTCCTTTCCTGTCTCTGTCTCAGTCCCTGTCTCTGTCTCTGTCTCTGTCTCTGTCTCTGTCCGTGTCTCTGCGCCTGTCTCGGTCTCTGTCTCTGTCCCTTGTCTCTGTCTCTGTATGTGTGTCTGTTCCTGTCTCTGTCTCTGTCTCTGTCTCTGCCTCTGTCTCTGTCTCTGTCTCTGTCTCTGTCTCTGTCTCTGTCTCTGTCTCTGTCTCTGTCTCTGTCTGTGTCTCTGTCCATGTCTCCTTTCCTGTCTCTGTCTCTGTCCCTGTCTCTGTCTCTGTCTCTGTCTCTGTCTCTGTCCGTGTCTCTGCGTCTGTCTCGGTCTCTGTCTCTGTCCCTTGTCTCTGTCTCTGTCTCTGTCTCTGTGTCGCCTTCCTCTGTGTCTCTGTCTCCGTCTGTCTCGGTCTCTGTCTCTGTCCCTTGTCTCTGTCTCTGTCTCTGTCTCTGTCTCTGTCCGTGCCTCTGCGCCTGTCTCGGACTCCGTCTCTGTCCCTTGTCTCTGTCTTTGTATGTGTGTTTGTTCCTGTCTCTGTCTCTGTCTCTGTCTGTATCTCTGTCTCTGCCTCTGTCTCTGTCCCTGTCTCTGTCTCTGTCTCTGTCTCTGTCTCTGTCTCTGTGTCTGTCTCTGTCTCTGTCTCTGTCTCTGTCTCTGTCTCTGTCTCTGTCTCTGTCTCTGTCTCTGTCTCTGTCTCTGTCTGTATCTCTGTCTCTGTCTCTGTTTCTGTCCCTGTCTCTGTCTCTGTCTCTGTCTCTGTCCCTGTCTCTGTCTCTGTCTCTGTCTCTGTCTCTGTCTCTGTCTCTGTCTCTGTCTCTGTCTCTGTCTCTGTCTCTGTCTCTGTCTCTGTCTCTGTCTCTGTCTCTGTCCCTGTCTCTGTCTCTGTCTTCGTCTCTGTCCCTCTCTCTGTCTCTGTCTCTGTCTCTGTCTCTGTCTCTGTCTGTGTCTTTGTCCATGTCTCCGTTCCTGTCTCCGTCTCAGTCCCTGTCTCTGTCTCTGTCTCTGTCTCTGTCTCTGTCCGTGTCTCTCCGTCTGTCACGGTCTCTGTCTCTGTCCCTTGTCTCTGTCTCTGTCTCTGTGTCATTCTCTCTCCGTGTCTCTCCGTCTGTCACGGTCTCTGTCTCTGTCCCTTGTCTCTGTCTCTGTCTCTGTCTCTGTGTCGCCTTCCTCTGTGTCTCTGTCTCTGTCTTTGTCTCTGTCTCTGTCTCTGTCTCTGTCTCTGTCTCTGTCTCTGTCTCTGTCTCTGTCTCTGTCTCTGTCTCTGTCTCTGTCTCTGTCTCTGTCTCTGTCTCTGTCTCTGTCTCTGTCTCTGTCTCTGTCTCTGTTCCTGTCTCTGTCTCTGTCTCTGTCTCTGCCTCTGTCTCTGTCTCTGTCTTCGCCTCTGTCCCTGTCTCTCTCTCTGTCTCTGTCTCTGTCTGTGTCTCTGCCCATGTCTCCTTTCCTGTCTCTGTCTCAGTCCCTGTCTCTGTCTCTGTCTCTGTCTCTGTCTCTGTCCGTGTCTCTGCGCCTGTCTCGGTCTCTGTCTCTGTCCCTTGTCTCTGTCTCTGTATGTGTGTCTGTTCCTGTCTCTGTCTCTGTCTCTGTCTCTGCCTCTGTCTCTGTCTCTGTCTCTGTCTCTGTCTCTGTCTCTGTCTCTGTCTCTGTCTCTGTCTGTGTCTCTGTCCATGTCTCCTTTCCTGTCTCTGTCTCTGTCCCTGTCTCTGTCTCTGTCTCTGTCTCTGTCTCTGTCCGTGTCTCTGCGTCTGTCTCGGTCTCTGTCTCTGTCCCTTGTCTCTGTCTCTGTCTCTGTCTCTGTGTCGCCTTCCTCTGTGTCTCTGTCTCCGTCTGTCTCGGTCTCTGTCTCTGTCCCTTGTCTCTGTCTCTGTCTCTGTCTCTGTCTCTGTCCGTGCCTCTGCGCCTGTCTCGGACTCCGTCTCTGCCCCTTGTCTCTGTCTTTGTATGTGTGTTTGTTCCTGTCTCTGTCTCTGTCTCTGTCTGTATCTCTGTCTCTGTCCCTGTCTCTGTCTCTGTCTCTGTCTCTGTCTCTGTCTCTGTGTCTGTCTCTGTCTCTGTCTCTGTCTCTGTCTCTGTCTCTGTCTCTGTCTCTGTCTCTGTCTCTGTCTCTGTCTCTGTCTGTATCTCTGTCTCTGTCTCTGTCTCTGTCCCTGTCTCTGTCTCTGTCTCTGTCTCTGTCCCTGTCTCTGTCTCTGTCTCTGTCTCTGTCTCTGTCTCTGTCTCTGTCTCTGTCTCTGTCTCTGTCTCTGTCTCTGTCTCTGTCTCTGTCTCTGTCTCTGTCCCTGTCTCTGTCTCTGTCTTCGTCTCTGTCCCTCTCTCTGTCTCTGTCTCTGTCTCTGTCTCTGTCTCTGTCTCTGTCTGTGTCTTTGTTCATGCCTCCGTTCCTGTCTCCGTCTCAGTCCCTGTCTCTGTCTCTGTCTCTGTCTCTGTCTCTGTCTCTGTCCGTGTCTCTCCGTCTGTCACGGTCTCTGTCTCTGTCCCTTGTCTCTGTCTCTGTCTCTGTGTCATTCTCTCTCCGTGTCTCTCCGTCTGTCACGGTCTCTGTCTCTGTCCCTTGTCTCTGTCTCTGTCTCTGTCTCTGTCTCTGTGTCGCCTTCCTCTGTGTCTCTGTCTCTGTCTTTGTCTCTGTCTCTGTCTCTGTCTCTGTCTCTGTCTCTGTCTCTGTCTCTGTCTCTGTCTCTGTCTCTGTCTCTGTCCGCGTCTCTGCGTCTGTCTCGGTCTCTGTCTCTGTCCCTTGCCTCTGTCTCTGTATGTGTGTCTGTTCCTGTCTCTGTCTCTGTCTCTGTCTGTAACTCTATCTCTGTCTCTGTCTCTGTCTCTGTCTCTGTCTCTGTCTCTGTCCATGTCTCCTTTCCTGTCTCTGTCTCTGTCCCTGTCTCTGTCTCTGTCTCTGTCTCTGTCTCTGTCCGTGTCTCTGCGTCTGTCTCGGTCTCTGTCTCTGTCCCTTGTCTCTGTCTCTGTCTCTGTCTCTGTGTCGCCTTCCTCTGTGTCTCTGTCTCCATCTGTCTCGGTCTCTGTCTCTGTCCCTTGTCTCTGTCTCTGTCTCTGTCTCTGTCTCTGTCCGTGCCTCTGCGCCTGTCTCGGACTCCGTCTCTGTCCCTTGTCTCTGTCTTTGTATGTGTGTTTGTTCCTGTCTCTGTCTCTGTCTGTATCTCTGTCTCTGTCTCTGTCTCTGTCCCTGTCTCTGTCTCTGTCTCTGTTCCTGTCTCTGTCTCTGTCTCTGTCTCTGTCTCTGTCTCTGTCTCTGTCTCTGTCCATGTCTCCGTTCCTGTCTCTGTCTCTGTCCCTGTCTCTGTCTCTGTCTCTGTCTCTGTCTCTGTCCGTGTCTCCCCGTCTGTCTCGGTCTCTGTCTCTGTCCCTTGTCTCTGTCTCTGTCTCTGTCTCTGTGTCGCCTTCCTCTGTGTCTCTGTCTCCGTCTGTCTCGGTCTCTGTCTCTGTCCCTTGTCTCTGTCTCTGTCTCTGTCTCTGTCTCTGTCCGTGCCTCTGCGCCTGTCTCGGACTCCGTCTCTGTCCCTTGTCTCTGTCTTTGTATGTGTGTTTGTTCCTGTCTCTGTCTCTGTCTCTGTCTGTATCTCTGTCTCTGTCTCTGTCTCTGTCCCTGTCTATGTCTCTGTCTCTGTCTCTGTCTCTGTCTCTGTGTCTGTCTCTGTCTCTGTCTCTGTCTCTGTCTCTGTCTCTGTCTCTGTCTCTGTCTCTGTCTCTGTCTCTGTCTCTGTCTCTGTCTCTGTCTCTGTCTCTGTCTCTGTCTCTGTCTCTGTCCGTGTCTCTGCGTCTGTCTCGGTCTCTGTCTCTGTCCCTTGCCTCTGTCTCTGTATGTGTGTCTGTTCCTGTCTCTGTCTCTGTCTCCATCTCTGTCTGTATCTCTGTCTGTATCTCTGTCTGTATCTCTGTCTCTGTCTCTGTCTCTGTCTCTGTCTCTATCTCTGTCTCTGTCTCTGTCTCTGTCTCTGTCTCTGTCTCTGTCTCTGTCTCTGTCTCTGTCTCTGTCTCTGTCTCTGTCTCTGTCTCTGTCTCTGTCTCTGTCTCTGTCTCTGTCTCTGTCTCTGTCTCTGTCCCTGTCTCTGTCTCTGTCTCTGTCTCTGTCTCTGTCCGTGTCTCTGCGTCTGTCTCGGTCTCTGTCTCTGTGCCTTGTCTCTGTCTCTGTATGTGTGTCTGTTCCTGTCTCTGTCTCTGTCTCTGTCTCTGTCTCTGTCTCTGTCTGTAACTCTATATCTGTCTCTGTCTCTGTCTCTGTCTCTGTCCTGTCTCTGTCTCTGTCTCTGTCTCTGTCTCTGTCTCTGTCTCTGTCTCTGTCTCTGTCTCTGTCTCTGTCTCTGCCTCTGTCTCTCTCTCTGTCTCCGTCTCTGTCTCTGTCTTTGTCTCTGTCTCTGTCTATGTCTCTGTGTCTTTGCCGCTGTCTCTGTGTCTGTGTCTCTCTCTCTGTGTCACCTTCCTCTGTGTCTTTGTCTCTGTCCCTGTCTCTGTCTCTGTCTCTGTCTCTGTCTCTGTCTCTGTCTCTGTCTCTGTCTCTGTCTCTGTCTCTGTCTCTGTCTCTGTCTCTGTCTCTGTTCCTGTCTCTGTCTCTGTCTCTGTCTCTGCCTCTGTCTCTGTCTCTGTCTTCGCCTCTGTCCCTGTCTCTCTCTCTGTCTCTGTCTCTGTCTGTGTCTCTGCCCATGTCTCCTTTCCTGTCTCTGTCTCAGTCCCTGTCTCTGTCTCTGTCTCTGTCTCTGTCTCTGTCCGTGTCTCTGCGCCTGTCTCGGTCTCTGTCTCTGTCCCTTGTCTCTGTCTCTGTATGTGTGTCTGTTCCTGTCTCTGTCTCTGTCTCTGTCTCTGCCTCTGTCTCTGTCTCTGTCTCTGTCTCTGTCTCTGTCTCTGTCTCTGTCTCTGTCTCTGTCTCTGTCTGTGTCTCTGTCCATGTCTCCTTTCCTGTCTCTGTCTCTGTCCCTGTCTCTGTCTCTGTCTCTGTCTCTGTCTCTGTCCGTGTCTCTGCGTCTGTCTCTGTCTCTGTCTCTGTCCGTGCCTCTGCGCCTGTCTCGGACTCCGTCTCTGTCCCTTGTCTCTGTCTTTGTATGTGTGTTTGTTCCTGTCTCTGTCTCTGTCTCTGTCTGTATCTCTGTCTCTGCCTCTGTCTCTGTCCCTGTCTCTGTCTCTGTCTCTGTCTCTGTCTCTGTCTCTGTGTCTGTCTCTGTCTCTGTCTCTGTCTCTGTCTCTGTCTCTGTCTCTGTCTCTGTCTCTGTCTCTGTCTCTGTCTCTGTCTCTGTCTGTATCTCTGTCTCTGTCTCTGTTTCTGTCCCTGTCTCTGTCTCTGTCTCTGTCTCTGTCCCTGTCTCTGTCTCTGTCTCTGTCTCTGTCTCTGTCTCTGTCTCTGTCTCTGTCTCTGTCTCTGTCTCTGTCTCTGTCTCTGTCTCTGTCTCTGTCTCTGTCTCTGTCTCTGTCCCTGTCTCTGTCTCTGTCTTCGTCTCTGTCCCTCTCTCTGTCTCTGTCTCTGTCTCTGTCTCTGTCTCTGTCTGTGTCTTTGTCCATGTCTCCGTTCCTGTCTCCGTCTCAGTCCCTGTCTCTGTCTCTGTCTCTGTCTCTGTCTCTGTCCGTGTCTCTCCGTCTGTCACGGTCTCTGTCTCTGTCCCTTGTCTCTGTCTCTGTCTCTGTGTCATTCTCTCTCCGTGTCTCTCCGTCTGTCACGGTCTCTGTCTCTGTCCCTTGTCTCTGTCTCTGTCTCTGTCTCTGTGTCGCCTTCCTCTGTGTCTCTGTCTCTGTCTTTGTCTCTGTCTCTGTCTCTGTCTCTGTCTCTGTCTCTGTCTCTGTCTCTGTCTCTGTCTCTGTCTCTGTCCGCGTCTCTGCGTCTGTCTCGGTCTCTGTCTCTGTCCCTTGCCTCTGTCTCTGTATGTGTGTCTGTTCCTGTCTCTGTCTCTGTCTCTGTCTGTAACTCTATCTCTGTCTCTGTCTCTGTCTCTGTCTCTGTCTCTGTCTCTGTCTCTGTCTCTGTCTCTGTCTCTGTCTCTGTCTCTGTCTTCGTCTCTGTCCCTGTCTCTGTCTCTGTCACTGTCTCTGTCTCTGTCTCTGTCTGTGTCTTTGTCCATGTCTCCGTTCATGTCTCTGTCTCTGTCCCTGTCTCTGTCTCTGTCTCTGTCTCTGTCTCTGTCTCTGTCTCTGTCTCTGTCTCTGTCTCTGTCTCTGTCTCTGTCTCTGTCCCTGTCTCTGTCTCTGTCTCTGTCTCTGTCTCTGTCCCTGTCTCTGTCTCTGTCTCTGTCTCTGTCTCTGTCTCTGTCTCTGTCTCTGTCTCTGTCTCTGTCTCTGTCTCTGTCTCTGTCTCTGTCTCTGTCCCTGTCTCTGTCTCTGTCTTCGTCTCTGTCCCTGTCTCTGTCTCTGTCTCTGTCTCTGTCTCTGTCTCTGTCTGTGTCTTTGTCCATGTCTCCGTTCCTGTCTCCGTCTCAGTCCCTGTCTCTGTCTCTGTCCCTTGTCTCTGTCTCTGTCTCTGTGTCATTCTCTCTCCGTGTCTCTCCGTCTGTCACGGTCTCTGTCTCTGTCCCTTGTCTCTGTCTCTGTCTCTGTCTCTGTGTCGCCTTCCTCTGTGTCTCTGTCTCTGTCTTTGTCTCTGTCTCTGTCTCTGTCTCTGTCTCTGTCTCTGTCTCTGTCTCTGTCTCTGTCCGTGTCTCTGCGTCTGTCTCGGTCTCTGTCTCTGTCCCTTGCCTCTGTCTCTGTATGTGTGTCTGTTCCTGTCTCTGTCTCTGTCTCCATCTCTGTCTGTATCTCTGTCTGTATCTCTGTCTCTGTCTCTGTCTCTGTCTCTGTCTCTATCTCTGTCTCTGTCTCTGTCTCTGTCTCTGTCTCTGTCTCTGTCTCTGTCTCTGTCTCTGTCTCTGTCTCTGTCTCTGTCTCTGTCTCTGTCTCTGTCTCTGTCTCTGTCTCGGTCTCTGTCTCTGTCCCTTGTCTCTGTCTCTGTCTCTGTCTCTGTGTCGCCTTCCTCTGTGTCTCTGTCTCCGTCTGTCTCGGTCTCTGTCTCTGTCCCTTGTCTCTGTCTCTGTCTCTGTCTCTGTCTCTGTCCGTGCCTCTGCACCTGTCTCGGACTCCGTCTCTGTCCCTTGTCTCTGTCTTTGTATGTGTGTTTGTTCCTGTCTCTGTCTCTGTCTCTGTCTGTATCTCTGTCTCTGTCTCTGTCTCTGTCCCTGTCTCTGTCTCTGTCTCTGTCTCTGTCTCTGTCTCTGTGTCTGTCTCTGTCTCTGTCTCTGTCTCTGTCTCTGTCTCTGTCTCTGTCTCTGTCTCTGTCTCTGTCTCTGTCTCTGTCTCTGTCTCTGTCTCTGTCTGTATCTCTGTCTCTGTCTCTGTCTCTGTCCCTGTCTCTGTCTCTGTCTCTGTCTCTGTCCCTGTCTCTGTCTCTGTCTCTGTCTCTGTCTCTGTCTCTGTCTCTGTCTCTGTCTCTGTCTCTGTCTTCGTCTCTGTCCCTGTCTCTGTCTCTGTCTCTGTCTCTGTCTCTGTCTCTGTCTGTGTCTTTGACCATGTCTCCGTTCCTGTCTCTGTCTCTGTCCCTGTCTCTGTCTCTGTCTCTGTCTCTGTCTCTGTCTCTGTCTCTGTCTCTGTCTCTGTCTCTGTCTCTGTCTCTGTCTCTGTCTCTGTCTCTGTCTCTGTCTCTGTCTCTGTCTCTGTCTCTGTCTCTGTCTCTGTCTCTGTCTCTGTCTTCGCCTCTGTCCCTGTCTCTCTCTCTGTCTCTGTCTCTGTCTGTGTCTCTGTCCATGTCTCCTTTCCTGTCTCTGTCTCTGTCCCTGTCTCTGTCTCTGTCTCTGTCTCTGTCTCTGTCCGTGTCTCTGCGTCTGTCTCGGTCTCTGTCTCTGTCCCTTGTCTCTGTCTCTGTCTCTGTCTCTGTGTCGCCTTCCTCTGTGTCTCTGTCTCCATCTGTCTCGGTCTCTGTCTCTGTCCCTTGTCTCTGTCTCTGTCTCTGTCTCTGTCTCTGTCCGTGCCTCTGCGCCTGTCTCGGACTCCGTCTCTGTCCCTTGTCTCTGTCTTTGTATGTGTGTTTGTTCCTGTCTCTGTCTCTGTCTGTATCTCTGTCTCTGTCTCTGTCTCTGTCCCTGTCTCTGTCTCTGTCTCTGTTCCTGTCTCTGTCTCTGTCTCTGTCTCTGTCTCTGTCTCTGTCTCTGTCTCTGTCTCTGTCCATGTCTCCGTTCCTGTCTCTGTCTCTGTCCCTGTCTCTGTCTCTGTCTCTGTCTCTGTCTCTGTCCGTGTCTCCCCGTCTGTCTCGGTCTCTGTCTCTGTCCCTTGTCTCTGCCTCTGTCTCTGTCTCTGTCTCTGTCCGTGCCTCTGCGCCTGTCTCGGACTCCGTCTCTATCCCTTGTCTCTGTCTTTGTATGTGTGTTTGTTCCTGTCCCTGTCTCTGTCTCTGTCTCTGTCTCTGTCTGTATCTCTGTCTCTGTCTCTGTCTCTGTCCCTGTCTCTGTCTCTGTCTCTGTCTCTGTCTCTGTGTCTGCCTCTGTCTCTGCCTCTGTCTCTGTCTCTGTCTCTGTCTCTGTCTCTGTCTCTGTCTCTGTCTCTGTCTCTGTCTGTATCTCTGTCTCTGTCTCTGTCTCTGTCCCTGTCTCTGTCTCTGTCTCTGTCTCTGTCTCTGTCTCTGTCTCTGTCTCTGTCTCTGTCTCTGTCTCTGTCTCTGTCTCTGTCCCTGTCTCTGTCTCTGTCTTCGTCTCTGTCCCTGTCTCTGTCTCTGTCTCTGTCTCTGTCTCTGTCTCTGTCTGTGTCTTTGTCCATGTCTCCGTTCCTGTCTCTGTCTCAGTCCCTGTCTCTGTCTCTGCCTCTGTCTCTGTCTGTATCTCTGTCTCTGTCTCTGTCTCTGTCCCTGTCTCTGTCTCTGTCTCTGTCTCTGTCTCTGTCTCTGTCTCTGTCTCTGTCTCTGTCTCTGTCTCTGTCTCTGTCTCTGTCTCTGTCTCTGTCTGTATCTCTGTCTCTGTCTCTGTCTCTGTCCCTGTCTCTGTCTCTGTCTCTGTCTCTGTCCCTGTCTCTGTCTCTGTCTCTGTCTCTGTCTCTGTCTCTGTCTCTGTCTCTGTCTCTGTCTTCGTCTCTGTCCCTGTCTCTGTCTCTGTCTCTGTCTCTGTCTCTGTCTCTGTCTGTGTCTTTGACCATGTCTCCGTTCCTGTCTCTGTCTCTGTCCCTGTCTCTGTCTCTGTCTCTGTCTCTGTCTCTGTCTCTGTCTCTGTCTCTGTCTCTGTCTCTGTCTCTGTCTCTGTCTCTGTCTCTGTCTCTGTCTCTGTCTCTGTCTCTGTCTCTGTCTCTGTCTCTGTCTCTGTCTCTGTCTCTGTCTCTGTCTCTGTCTCTGTCTCTGTCTCTGTCTTCGCCTCTGTCCCTGTCTCTCTCTCTGTCTCTGTCTCTGTCTGTGTCTCTGTCCATGTCTCCTTTCCTGTCTCTGTCTCTGTCCCTGTCTCTGTCTCTGTCTCTGTCTCTGTCTCTGTCCGTGTCTCTGCGTCTGTCTCGGTCTCTGTCTCTGTCCCTTGTCTCTGTCTCTGTCTCTGTCTCTGTGTCGCCTTCCTCTGTGTCTCTGTCTCCATCTGTCTCGGTCTCTGTCTCTGTCCCTTGTCTCTGTCTCTGTCTCTGTCTCTGTCTCTGTCCGTGCCTCTGCGCCTGTCTCGGACTCCGTCTCTGTCCCTTGTCTCTGTCTTTGTATGTGTGTTTGTTCCTGTCTCTGTCTCTGTCTGTATCTCTGTCTCTGTCTCTGTCTCTGTCCCTGTCTCTGTCTCTGTCTCTGTTCCTGTCTCTGTCTCTGTCTCTGTCTCTGTCTCTGTCTCTGTCTCTGTCTCTGTCCATGTCTCCGTTCCTGTCTCTGTCTCTGTCCCTGTCTCTGTCTCTGTCTCTGTCTCTGTCTCTGTCTCTGTCCGTGTCTCCCCGTCTGTCTCTGTCCCTGTCTCTGTCTCTGTCTCTGTCTCTGTCTCTGTCTCTGTCTCTGTCTCTGTCTCTGTCTCTGTCTCTGTCTCTGTCTCTGTCTCTGTCTCTGTCTCTGTCTCTGTCTCTGTCTCTGTCTCTGTCTCTGTCTCTGTCTCTGTCTCTGTCCATGTCTCCGTTCCTGTCTCTGTCTCTGTCCCTGTCTCTGTCTCTGTCTCTGTCTCTGTCTCTGTCTCTGTCTCTGTCTCTGTCTGTAACTCTATATCTGTCTCTGTCTCTGTCCTGTCTCTGTCTCTGTCTCTGTCTCTGTCTCTGTCTCTGTCTCTGTCTCTGTCTCTGTCTCTGTCTCTGTCTCTGCCTCTGTCTCTCTCTCTGTCTCCGTCTCTGTCTCTGTCTTTGTCTCTGTCTCTGTCTATGTCCTGTGTCTTTGCCGCTGTCTCTGTGTCTGTGTCTCTCTCTCTGTGTCACCTTCCTCTGTGTCTTTGTCTCTGTCCCTGTCTCTGTCTCTGTCTCTGTCTCTGTCTCTGTCTCTGTCTCTGTCTCTGTCCCTGTCTCTGTCTCTGTCTCTGTCTCTGTCCGTGTCTCTGCGTCTGTCTCGGTCTCTGTCTCTGTGCCTTGTCTCTGTCTCTGTATGTGTGTCTGTTCCTGTCTCTGTCTCTGTCTCTGTCTCTGTCTCTGTCTCTGTCTGTAACTCTATATCTGTCTCTGTCTCTGTCTCTGTCCCTGTCTCTGTCTCTGTCTCTGTCTCTGTCTCTGTCTCTGTCTCTGTCTCTGTCTCTGTCTCTGTCTCTGTCTCTGTCTCTGTCTCTGTCTCTGTCTCTGTCTCTGTCTCTGTCCCTGTCTCTGTCTCTGTCTCTGTCTCTGTCTCTGTCTCTGTCTCTGTCTCTGTCTCTGTCTCTGTCTCTGTCTCTGTCTCTGTCTCTGTCTCTGTCTCTGTCTCTGTCTCTGTCTCTGTCTCTGTCTCTGTCTCTGTCTCTGTCTCTGTCTCTGTCTCTGTCCCTGTCTCTGCCTCTGTCTTCGTCTCTGTCCCTGTCTCTGTCTCTGTCTCTGTCTCTGTCTCTGTCTGTGTCTTTGTCCATGTCTCCGTTCCTGTCTCTGTCTCTGTCCCTGTCTCTGTCTCTGTCTCTGTCTCTGTCTCTGTCCGTGTCTCTCCGTCTGTCACGGTCTCTGTCTCTGTCCCTTGTCTCTGTCTCTGTCTCTGTGTCATTCTCTCTCCGTGTCTCTCCGTCTGTCACGGTCTCTGTCTCTGTCCCTTGTCTCTGTCTCTGTCTCTGTCTCTGTGTCGCCTTCCTCTGTGTCTCTGTCTCTGTCTTTGTCTCTGTCTCTGTCTCTGTCTCTGTCTCTGTCTCTGTCTCTGTCTCTGTCTCTGTCTCTGTCTCTGTCTCTGTCTCTGTCCGTGTCTCTGCGTCTGTCTCGGTCTCTGTCTCTGTCCCTTGCCTCTGTCTCTGTATGTGTGTCTGTTCCTGTCTCTGTCTCTGTCTCCATCTCTGTCTGTATCTCTGTCTGTATCTCTGTCTCTGTCTCTGTCTCTGTCTCTGTCTCTGTCTCTGTCTCTGTCTCTGTCCGTGTCTCTGCGTCTGTCTCGGTCTCTGTCTCTGTCCCTTGTCTCTGTCTCTGTATGTGTGTCTGTTCCTGTCTCTGTCTCTGTCTCTGTCACTGTCTCTGTCTGTAACTCTATCTCTGTCTCTGTCTCTGTCTCTGTCTCTGTCTCTGTCTCTGTCTCTGTCCCTGTCTCTGTCTCTGTCTCTGTCTCTGTCTCTGTCTCTGTCTCTGTCTCCGTCTCCGTCTCTGTCCGTGTCTCTCCGTCTGTCACGGTATCTGTCTCTGTCCTTTGTCTCTGTCTCTGTCTCTGTCTCATTCTCTCTCCGTGTCTCTCCGTCTGTCACGGTCTCTGTCTCTGTCCCTTGTCTCTGTCTCTGTCTCTCTGTCATTCTCTCTCCGTGTCTCTCCGTCTGTCACGGTCTCTGTCTCTGTCCCTTGTCTCTGTCTCTGTCTCTGTCTCTGTGTCGCCTTCCTCTGTGTCTCTGTCTCTGTCTTTGTCTCTGTCTCTGTCTCTGTCTCTGTCTCTGTCTCTGTCTCTGTCTCTGTCTCTGTCTCTGTCTCTGTCCGTGTCTGTGCGTCTGTCTCGGTCTCTGTCTCTGTCCCTTGCCTCTGTCTCTGTATGTGTGTCTGTTCCTGTCTCTGTCTCTGTCTCCATCTCTGTCTGTATCTCTGTCTGTATCTCTGTCTCTGTCTCTGTCTCTGTCTCTGTCTCTGTCTCTATCTCTGTCTCTGTCTCTGTCTCTGTCTCTGTCTCTGTCTCTGTCTCTGTCTCTGTCTCTGTCTCTGTCTCTGTCTCTGTCTCTGTCTCTGTCTCTGTCTTCGTCTCTGTCTGTGTCTCTGTCCCTGTCTCTGTCTCTGTCTCTGTCTCTGTCTCTGTCTCTGTCTCTGTCTCTGTCTCTGTCTCTGTCTCTGTCTCTGTCTCTGTCTCTGTCTCTGTCTCTGTCTCTGTCTCTGTCTCTGTCTCTGTCTCTGTCTCTGTCTCTGTCTCTGTCTCTGTCTCTGTCTTCGTCTCTGTCTGTGTCTCTGTCCATGTCTCCGTTCCTGTCTTTGTCTCTGTCCCTGTCTCTGTCTCTGTCTCTGTCTCTGTCTCTGTCCGTGTCTCTCCGTCTGTGTCGGTCTCTGTCTCTGTCCCTTGTCTCTGTCTCTGTCTCTGTCTCTGTCTCTGTCTCTGTCCGTGTCTCTGCGTCTGTCTCGGTCTCCGTCTCTGTCCCTTGTCTCTGTCTCTGTATGTGTGTCTGTTCCTGTCTCTGTCTCTGTCTCCATCTCTGTCTGTATCTCTGTCTGTATCTCTGTCTCTGTCTCTGTCTCTGTCTCTGCCTCTATCTCTCTCTCTGTCTCTGTCTCTGTCTCTGTCTCTGTCTCTGTCTCTGTCTCTGTCTCTGTCTCTGTCTCTGTCTCTGTCTCTGTCTCTGTCTCTGTCTCTGTCTCTGTCTCTGTCTCTGTCTCTGTCTCTGTCTCTGTCTCTGTCTTCGTCTCTGTCTGTGTCTCTGTCCCTGTCTCTGTCTCTGTCTCTGTCTCTGTCTCTGTCTCTGTCTCTGTCTCTGTCTCTGTCTCTGTCTCTGTCTCTGTCTCTGTCTCTGTCTCTGTCTCTGTCTCTGTCTCTGTCTCTGTCTCTGTCTCTGTCTCTGTCTCTGTCTCTGTCTCTGTCTCTGTCTCTGTCTTCGTCTCTGT
>OX243801.1:15182500-15230000 GCA_945859595.2 Megachile willughbiella
CTCTGTCTCTGTCTCTGTCTCTGTCTCTGTCCCTGTCTCTGTCTCTGTCTCTGTCTCTGTCTCTGTCCGTGTCTCTGCGTCTGTCTCGGTCTCTGTCTCTGTGCCTTGTCTCTGTCTCTGTATGTGTGTCTGTTCCTGTCTCTGTCTCTGTCTCTGTCTCTGTCTCTGTCTCTGTCTGTAACTCTATATCTGTCTCTGTCTCTGTCTCTGTCTCTGTCCTGTCTCTGTCTCTGTCTCTGTCTCTGTCTCTGTCTCTGTCTCTGTCTCTGTCTCTGTCTCTGTCTCTGTCTCTGTCTCTGCCTCTGTCTCTCTCTCTGTCTTCGTCTCTGTCCCTGTCTCTGTCTCTGTCTCTGTCTCTGTCTCTGTCTGTGTCTTTGTCCATGTCTCCGTTCCTGTCTCCGTCTCAGTCCCTGTCTCTGTCTCTGTCCCTTGTCTCTGTCTCTGTCTCTGTGTCATTCTCTCTCCGTGTCTCTCCGTCTGTCACGGTCTCTGTCTCTGTCCCTTGTCTCTGTCTCTGTCTCTGTCTCTGTGTCGCCTTCCTCTGTGTCTCTGTCTCTGTCTTTGTCTCTGTCTCTGTCTCTGTCTCTGTCTCTGTCTCTGTCTCTGTCTCTGTCTCTGTCTCTGTCTCTGTCTCTGTCCGTGTCTCTGCGTCTGTCTCGGTCTCTGTCTCTGTCCCTTGCCTCTGTCTCTGTATGTGTGTCTGTTCCTGTCTCTGTCTCTGTCTCCATCTCTGTCTGTATCTCTGTCTGTATCTCTGTCTCTGTCTCTGTCTCTGTCTCTGTCTCTGTCTCTATCTCTGTCTCTGTCTCTGTCTCTGTCTCTGTCTCTGTCTCTGTCTCTGTCTCTGTCTCTGTCTCTGTCTCTGTCTCTGTCTCTGTCTCTGTCTCTGTCTCTGTCTCTGTCTCTGTCTCTGTCTCTGTCTCTGTCTCTGTCTCTGTCTCTGTCTCTGTCTCTGTCTCTGTCTCTGTCTTCGTCTCTGTCTGTGTCTCTGTCCATGTCTCCGTTCCTGTCTTTGTCTCTGTCCCTGTCTCTGTCTCTGTCTCTGTCTCTGTCTCTGTCCGTGTCTCTCCGTCTGTGTCGGTCTCTGTCTCTGTCCCTTGTCTCTGTCTCTGTCTCTGTCTCTGTCCGTGTCTCTGCGTCTGTCTCGGTCTCCGTCTCTGTCCCTTGTCTCTGTCTCTGTATGTGTGTCTGTTCCTGTCTCTGTCTCTGTCTCCATCTCTGTCTGTATCTCTGTCTGTATCTCTGTCTCTGTCTCTGTCTCTGTCTCTGTCTCTATCTCTGTCTCTGTCTCTGTCTCTGTCTCTGTCTCTGTCTCTGTCTCTGTCTCTGTCTCTGTCTCTGTCTCTGTCTCTGTCTCTGTCTCTGTCTCTGTCTCTGTCTCTGTCTCTGTCTCTGTCTCTGTCTCTGCCTCTGTCTCTGTCTCTGTCTCTGTCTCTGTCTCTGTCTCTGTCTCTGTCTCTGTCTCTGTCTCTGTCTCTGTCTCTGTCCCTGTCTCTGTCTCTGTCTCTGTCTCTGTCTCTGTCCGTGTCTCTGCGTCTGTCTCGGTCTCTGTCTCTGTGCCTTGTCTCTGTCTCTGTATGTGTGTCTGTTCCTGTCTCTGTCTCTGTCTCTGTCTCTGTCTCTGTCTCTGTCTGTAACTCTATATCTGTCTCTGTCTCTGTCTCTGTCTCTGTCCTGTCTCTGTCTCTGTCTCCGTCTCTGTCTCTGTCTCTGTCTCTGTCTCTGTCTCTGTCTCTGTCTCTGTCTCCTCCTCTGTCTCTCTCTCTGTCTCCGTCTCTGTCTCTGTCTTTGTCTCTGTCTCTGTCTATGTCTCTGTGTCTTTGCCGCTGTCTCTGTGTCTGTGTCTCTCTCTCTGTGTCACCTTCCTCTGTGTCTTTGTCTCTGTCCCTGTCTCTGTCTCTGTCTCTGTCTCTGTCTCTGTCTCTGTCTCTGTCTCTGTCTCTGTCTCTGTCTCTGTCTCTGTCTCTGTCTCTGTTCCTGTCTCTGTCTCTGTCTCTGTCTCTGCCTCTGTCTCTGTCTCTGTCTTCGCCTCTGTCCCTGTCTCTCTCTCTGTCTCTGTCTCTGTCTGTGTCTCTGCCCATGTCTCCTTTCCTGTCTCTGTCTCAGTCCCTGTCTCTGTCTCTGTCTCTGTCTCTGTCTCTGTCCGTGTCTCTGCGCCTGTCTCGGTCTCTGTCTCTGTCCCTTGTCTCTGTCTCTGTATGTGTGTCTGTTCCTGTCTCTGTCTCTGTCTCTGTCTCTGCCTCTGTCTCTGTCTCTGTCTCTGTCTCTGTCTCTGTCTCTGTCTCTGTCTCTGTCTCTGTCTCTGTCTGTGTCTCTGTCCATGTCTCCTTTCCTGTCTCTGTCTCTGTCCCTGTCTCTGTCTCTGTCTCTGTCTCTGTCTCTGTCCGTGTCTCTGCGTCAGTCTCGGTCTCTGTCTCTGTCCCTTGTCTCTGTCTCTGTCTCTGTCTCTGTGTCGCCTTCCTCTGTGTCTCTGTCTCCGTCTGTCTCGGTCTCTGTCTCTGTCTCTGTCTCTGTCTCTGTCTCTGTCTTCGTCTCTGTCCCTGTCTCTGTCTCTGTCTCTGTCTCTGTCTCTGTCTCTGTCTCTGTCTGTGTCTCTGTCTCTGTCTCTGTCCCTGTCTCTGTCTCTGTCTCTGTCTCTGTCTCTGTCTCTGTGTCTGTCTCTGTCTCTGTCTCTGTCTCTGTCTCTGTCTCTGTCTCTGTCTCTGTCTCTGTCTCTGTCCCTGTCTCTGTCTCTGTCTTCGTCTCTGTCCCTGTCTCTGTCTCTGTCTCTGTCTCTGTCTCTGTCTGTGTCTTTGTCCATGTCTCCGTTCCTGTCTCTGTCTCTGTCCCTGTCTCTGTCCCTGTCTCTGTCTCTGTCTCTGTCCGTGTCTCTCCGTCTGTCACGGTCTCTGTCTCTGTCCCTTGTCTCTGTCTCTGTCTCTGTGTCATTCTCTCTCCGTGTCTCTCCGTCTGTCACGGTCTCTGTCTCTGTCCCTTGTCTCTGTCTCTGTCTCTGTCTCTGTGTCGCCTTCCTCTGTGTCTCTGTCTCTGTCTTTGTCTCTGTCTCTGTCTCTGTCTCTGTCTCTGTCTCTGTCTCTGTCTCTGTCTCTGTCTTCGTCTCTGTCCCTGTCTCTGTCTCTGTCTCTGTCTCTGTCTCTGTCTCTGTCTGTGTCTTTGTCCATGTCTCCGTTCATGTCTCTGTCTCTGTCCCTGTCTCTGTCTCTGCCTCTGTCTCTGTCTCTGTCTCTGTCTCTGTCTCTGTCTCTGTCTCTGTCTCTGTCTCTGTCTCTGTCCCTGTCTCTGTCTCTGTCTCTGTCTCTGTCTCTGTCTCTGTCTCTGTCTCTGTCTCTGTCTTCGCCTCTGCCCCTGTCTCTCTCTCTGTCTCTGTCTCTGTCTGTGTCTCTGTCCATGTCTCCTTTCCTGTCTCTGTCTCTGTCCCTGTCTCTGTCTCTGTCTCTGTCTCTGTCTCCGTCCCTTGTCTCTGTCTCTGTCTCTGTCTCTGTCTCTGTCCGTGCCTCTGCGCCTGTCTCGGACTCCGTCTCTGTACCTTGTCTCTGTCTCTGTATGTGTGTCTGTTCCTGTCTCTGTCTCTGTCTCTGTCACTGTCTCTGTCTGTAACTCTATCTCTGTCTCTGTCTCTGTCTCTGTCTCTGTCTCTGTGTCTGTCTCTGTCTCTGTCCCTGTCTCTGTCTCTGTCTCTGTCTCTGTCTCTGTCTCTGTCTCCGTCTCCGTCTCTGTCCGTGTCTCTCCGTCTGTCACGGTATCTGTCTCTGTCCTTTGTCTCTGTCTCTGTCTCTGTCTCATTCTCTCTCCGTGTCTCTCCGTCTGTCACGGTCTCTGTCTCTGTCCCTTGTCTCTGTCTCTGTCTCTGTGTCATTCTCTCTCCGTGTCTCTCCGTCTGTCACGGTCTCTGTCTCTGTCCCTTGTCTCTGTCTCTGTCTCTGTCTCTGTGTCGCCTTCCTCTGTGTCTCTGTCTCTGTCTTTGTCTCTGTCTCTGTCTCTGTCTCTGTCTCTGTCTCTGTCCCTTGCCTCTGTCTCTGTATGTGTGTCTGTTCCTGTCTCTGTCTCTGTCTCCATCTCTGTCTGTATCTCTGTCTGTATCTCTGTCTCTGTCTCTGTCTCCATCTCTGTCTGTATCTCTGTCTGTATCTCTGTCTCTGTCTCTGTCTCTGTCTCTGTCTCTATCTCTGTCTCTGTCTCTGTCTCTGTCTCTGTCTCTGTCTCTGTCTCTGTCTCTGTCTCTGTCTCTGTCTCTGTCTCTGTCTCTGTCTCTGTCTCTGTCTCTGTCTCTGTCTCTGTCTCTGTCTTCGTCTCTGTCTGTGTCTCTGTCCCTGTCTCTGTCTCTGTCTCTGTCTCTGTCTCTGTCTCTGTCTCTGTCTCTGTCTCTGTCTCTGTCTCTGTCTCTGTCTCTGTCTCTGTCTCTGTCTCTGTCTCTGTCTCTGTCTCTGTCTCTGTCTCTGTCTCTGTCTCTGTCTCTGTCTCTGTCTTCGTCTCTGTCTGTGTCTCTGTCCATGTCTCCGTTCCTGTCTTTGTCTCTGTCCCTGTCTCTGTCTCTGTCTCTGTCTCTGTCTCTGTCCGTGTCTCTCCGTCTGTGTCGGTCTCTGTCTCTGTCCCTTGTCTCTGTCTCTGTCTCTGTCTCTGTCTCTGTCTCTGTCCGTGTCTCTGCGTCTGTCTCGGTCTCCGTCTCTGTCCCTTGTCTCTGTCTCTGTATGTGTGTCTGTTCCTGTCTCTGTCTCTGTCTCCATCTCTGTCTGTATCTCTGTCTGTATCTCTGTCTCTGTCTCTGTCTCTGTCTCTGCCTCTATCTCTGTCTCTGTCTCTGTCTCTGTCTCTGTCTCTGTCTCTGTCTCTGTCTCTGTCTCTGTCTCTGTCTCTGTCTCTGTCTCTGTCTCTGTCTCTGTCTCTGTCTCTGTCTCTGTCTCTGTCTCTGTCTCTGTCTCTGTCTCTGTCTCTGTCTCTGTCTCTGTCTCTGTCTCTGTCTCTGTCTCTGTCTCTGTCTCTGTCTCTCTGTCTCTGTGTCTCTGTCTCTGTGTCTCTGTCTCTGTGTCTCTGTCTCTGTGTCTCTGTCTCTGTGTCTCTGTCTCTGTGTCTCTGTCTCGGTATCTCCGTCTCTGTGTCCCTGTCTCTGTGTCTCTGTCTCTGTCTCTGTGTCTCTGTCTCTGTGTCTCTGTCTGTGTGTCACTGTCTCTGTGTCTCTGTCTCTGTGTCTCTGTCTCGGTATCTCTGTCTCGGTATCTCTGTCTCTGTGTCCCTGTCTCTGTCTCTATCTCCGTCTCTGTCCCTGTCTCTGTCTCTGTCTCTGTCTCTGTCTCTGTCTCTGTCTCTGTCTCTGTCTCTGTCTCTGTCTCTGTCTCTGTCTCTGTCTCTGTCTCTGTCTCTGTCTCTGTCTCTGTCAATGACTCTGTCTCTGCCTCTGTCTCTGTCCCTGTGTCTCTGCCTCTGTGTCTCTGTCTCTGTGTCTCTGTCTCTGTGTCTCTGTCTCTGTGTCTCTGTCTCTGTGTCTCTGTCTCGGTATCTCTGTCTCTGTGTCCCTGTCTCTGTGTCTCTGTCTCTGTCTCTGTGTCTCTGTCTCTGTGTCTCTGTCTCTGTGTCTCTGTCTCTGTGTCTCTGTCTCTGTGTCCCTGTCTCTGTGTCTCTGTCTCTATGTCTCTATATCTGTGTCTCTGTCTCTGTCTCTATCTCCGCCTCTGTCGCTGTCTCTGTCTCTGTCTCTGTCTCTGTCTCTGTCTCTGTCTCTGTCTCTGTCTCTATCTCCGTCTCTGTCTCTGTCTCTGTATCTGTCTCTGTCTCAGTCCCCGTCTCTGCCAACGCCTCTGTCTCTGTCTCTGTCTCTGTCTCTGCCTCTGTCTCTGTCTCTGTCTCTGTCTCTGTCTCTATCACTGTATCCGTGTCTCTGCCTCTGTCTCTGTCTCTGTGTCTGTGTCTCCGAGTGTCCGTCTGTGCGACTCTGTCTCTTTATCTCTGTCCCTGTGTCTCTGTCTCTGCACCTCTATCTTCGTGTCTCCGTCTATACGACTCTGCCTCCTTGTCTCTGTCCCTGTGTCTCTGTCTCTGTGTCTCCGTCTCTGTGTCCCTGTATCTGTGTCTCTGCCTCTGTTTCTCTGTCTCTGTCTCTGTCTCTCTCCACGTCTCTGTCTCTCTCCACGTCTCTGTCTCTGTCTGTGTCTCTGCCTATGTCTCTGTCTCTGTCTCTGTCTCTGTCTCTGTCCGTGTCTCTCCGTCTGTGTCGGTCTCTGTCTCTGTCCCTTGTCTCTGTCTCTGTCCCTGTCTCTGTCTCTGTCTCTGTCCGTGTCTCTGCGTCTGTCTCGGTCTCCGTCTCTGTCCCTTGTCTCTGTCTTTGTATGTGTGTTTGTTCCTGTCCCTGTCTCTGTCTCTGTCTCTGTCTCTGTCTGTATCTCTGTCTCTGTCTCTGTCTCTGTCCCTGTCTCTGTCTCTGTCTCTGTCTCTGTCTCTGTCTCTGTGTCTGCCTCTGTCTCTGCCTCTGTCTCTGTCTCTGTCTCTGTCTCTGTCTCTGTCTCTGTCTCTGTCTGTATCTCTGTCTCTGTCTCTGTCTCTGTCCCTGTCTCTGTCTCTGTCTCTGTCTCTGTCTCTGTCTCTGTCTCTGTCTCTGTCTCTGTCTGTATCTCTGTCTCTGTCTCTGTCTCTGTCCCTGTCTCTGTCTCTGTCTCTGTCTCTGTCTCTGTCTCTGTGTCTGCCTCTGTCTCTGCCTCTGTCTCTGTCTCTGTCTCTGTCTCTGTCTCTGTCTCTGTCTCTGTCTCTGTCTCTGTCTGTATCTCTGTCTCTGTCTCTGTCTCTGTCCCTGTCTCTGTCTCTGTCTCTGTCTCTGTCTCTGTCTCTGTCTCTGTCTCTGTCTCTGTCTCTGTCTCTGTCTCTGTCTCTGTCTCTGTCTCTGTCTCTGTCTCTGTCTCTGTCTCTGTCTCTGTCTCTGTCTCTGTCTTCGTCTCTGTCTGTGTCTCTGTCCATGTCTCCGTTCCTGTCTTTGTCTCTGTCCCTGTCTCTGTCTCTGTCTCTGTCTCTGTCTCTGTCCGTGTCTCTCCGTCTGTGTCGGTCTCTGTCTCTGTCCCTTGTCTCTGTCTCTGTCTCTGTCTCTGTCTCTGTCTCTGTCCGTGTCTCTGCGTCTGTCTCGGTCTCCGTCTCTGTCCCTTGTCTCTGTCTCTGTATGTGTGTCTGTTCCTGTCTCTGTCTCTGTCTCCATCTCTGTCTGTATCTCTGTCTCTGTCTCTGTCTCTGTCTCTGCCTCTATCTCTGTCTCTGTCTCTGTCTCTGTCTCTGTCTCTGTCTCTGTCTCTGTCTCTGTCTCTGTCTCTGTCTCTGTCTCTGTCTCTGTCTCTGTCTCTGTCTCTGTCTCTGTCTCTGTCTCTGTCTCTGTCTCTGTCTCTGTCTCTGTCTCTGTCTCTGTCTCTGTCTCTGTCTCTGTCTCTGTCTCTGTCTCTGTCTCTGTCTCTGTCTCTGTCTCTGTCTCTGTCTCTGTCTCTGTCTCTGTCTCTGTCTCTGTCTCTGTCTCTGTCTCTGTCTCTGTCTCTGTCTCTGTCTCTGTCCGTGTCTCTGCGTCTGTCTCGGTCTCTGTCTCTGTCCCTTGCCTCTGTCTCTGTATGTGTGTCTGTTCCTGTCTCTGTCTCTGTCTCCATCTCTGTCTGTATCTCTGTCTGTATCTCTGTCTCTGTCTCTGTCTCTGTCTCTGTCTCTATCTCTGTCTCTGTCTCTGTCTCTGTCTCTGTCTCTGTCTCTGTCTCTGTCTCTGTCTCTGTCTCTGTCTCTGTCTCTGTCTCTGTCTCTGTCTCTGTCTCTGTCTCTGTCTTCGTCTCTGTCTGTGTCTCTGTCCATGTCTCCGTTCCTGTCTTTGTCTCTGTCCCTGTCTCTGTCTCTGTCTCTGTCTCTGTCTCTGTCCGTGTCTCTCCGTCTGTGTCGGTCTCTGTCTCTGTCCCTTGTCTCTGTCTCTGTCCCTGTCTCTGTCTCTGTCTCTGTCCGTGTCTCTGCGTCTGTCTCGGTCTCCGTCTCTGTCCCTTGTCTCTGTCTTTGTATGTGTGTTTGTTCCTGTCCCTGTCTCTGTCTCTGTCTCTGTCTCTGTCTGTATCTCTGTCTCTGTCTCTGTCTCTGTCCCTGTCTCTGTCTCTGTCTCTGTCTCTGTCTCTGTCTCTGTCTCTGTGTCTGCCTCTGTCTCTGCCTCTGTCTCTGTCTCTGTCTCTGTCTCTGTCTCTGTCTCTGTCTCTGTCTGTATCTCTGTCTCTGTCTCTGTCTCTGTCCCTGTCTCTGTCTCTGTCTCTGTCTCTGTCTCTGTCTCTGTCTCTGTCTCTGTCCCTGTCTCTGTCTCTGTCTCTGTCTCTGTCTCTGTCTCTGTGTCTGTCTCTGTCTCTGTCTCTGTCTCTGTCTCTGTCTCTGTCTCTGTCTCTGTCTCTGTCTCTGTCTCTGTCTCTGTCTCTGTCTCTGTCTCTGTCTCTGTCTGTATCTCTGTCTCTGTCTCTGTCTCTGTCCCTGTCTCTGTCTCTGTCTCTGTCTCTGTCCCTGTCTCTGTCTCTGTCTCTGTCTCTGTCTCTGTCTCTGTCTCTGTCTCTGTCTCTGTCTTCGTCTCTGTCCCTGTCTCTGTCTCTGTCTCTGTCTCTGTCTCTGTCTCTGTCTGTGTCTTTGACCATGTCTCCGTTCCTGTCTCTGTCTCTGTCCCTGTCTCTGTCTCTGTCTCTGTCTCTGTCTCTGTCTCTGTCTCTGTCTCTGTCTCTGTCTCTGTCTCTGTCTCTGTCTCTGTCTCTGTCTCTGTCTCTGTCTCTGTCTCTGTCTCTGTCTCTGTTCCTGTCTCTGTCTCTGTCTCTGTCTCTGCCTCTGTCTCTGTCTCTGTCTTCGCCTCTGTCCCTGTCTCTCTCTCTGTCTCTGTCTCTGTCTGTGTCTCTGCCCATGTCTCCTTTCCTGTCTCTGTCTCAGTCCCTGTCTCTGTCTCTGTATCTGTCTCTGTCTCTGTCCGTGTCTCTGCGCCTGTCTCGGTCTCTGTCTCTGTCCCTTGTCTCTGTCTCTGTATGTGTGTCTGTTCCTGTCTCTGTCTCTGTCTCTGTCTCTGCCTCTGTCTCTGTCTCTGTCTCTGTCTCTGTCTCTGTCTCTGTCTCTGTCTCTGTCTCTGTCTGTGTCTCTGTCCATGTCTCCTTTCCTGTCTCTGTCTCTGTCTCTGTCTCTGTCTCTGTCCGTGTCTCTGCGTCTGTCTCGGTCTCTGTCTCTGTCCCTTGTCTCTGTCTCTGTCTCTGTCTCTGTGTCGCCTTCCTCTGTGTCTCTGTCTCCGTCTGTCTCGGTCTCTGTCTCTGTCCCTTGTCTCTGTCTCTGTCTCTGTCTCTGTCTCTGTCCGTGCCTCTGCGCCTGTCTCGGACTCCGTCTCTGCCCCTTGTCTCTGTCTTTGTATGTGTGTTTGTTCCTGTCTCTGTCTCTGTCTCTGTCTGTATCTCTGTCTCTGTCTCTGTCTCTGTCCCTGTCTCTGTCTCTGTCTCTGTCTCTGTCTCTGTCTCTGTGTCTGTCTCTGTCTCTGTCTCTGTCTCTGTCTCTGTCTCTGTCTCTGTCTCTGTCTCTGTCTCTGTCTCTGTCTCTGTCTGTATCTCTGTCTCTGTCTCTGTCTCTGTCCCTGTCTCTGTCTCTGTCTCTGTCTCTGTCCCTGTCTCTGTCTCTGTCTCTGTCTCTGTCTCTGTCTCTGTCTCTGTCTCTGTCTCTGTCTCTGTCTCTGTCTCTGTCTCTGTCTCTGTCCCTGTCTCTGTCTCTGTCTTCGTCTCTGTCCCTCTCTCTGTCTCTGTCTCTGTCTCTGTCTCTGTCTCTGTCTCTGTCTGTGTCTTTGTCCATGCCTCCGTTCCTGTCTCCGTCTCAGTCCCTGTCTCTGTCTCTGTCTCTGTCTCTGTCTCTGTCCGTGTCTCTCCGTCTGTCACGGTCTCTGTCTCTGTCCCTTGTCTCTGTCTCTGTCTCTGTGTCATTCTCTCTCCGTGTCTCTCCGTCTGTCACGGTCTCTGTCTCTGTCCCTTGTCTCTGTCTCTGTCTCTGTCTCTGTCTCTGTGTCGCCTTCCTCTGTGTCTCTGTCTCTGTCTTTGTCTCTGTCTCTGTCTCTGTCTCTGTCTCTGTCTCTGTCTCTGTCTCTGTCTCTGTCTCTGTCTCTGTCTCTGTCTCTGTCTCTGTCCGCGTCTCTGCGTCTGTCTCGGTCTCTGTCTCTGTCCCTTGCCTCTGTCTCTGTATGTGTGTCTGTTCCTGTCTCTGTCTCTGTCTCTGTCTGTAACTCTATCTCTGTCTCTGTCTCTGTCTCTGTCTCTGTCTCTGTCTCTGTCCATGTCTCCTTTCCTGTCTCTGTCTCTGTCCCTGTCTCTGTCTCTGTCTCTGTCTCTGTCTCTGTCCGTGTCTCTGCGTCTGTCTCGGTCTCTGTCTCTGTCCCTTGTCTCTGTCTCTGTCTCTGTCTCTGTGTCGCCTTCCTCTGTGTCTCTGTCTCCATCTGTCTCGGTCTCTGTCTCTGTCCCTTGTCTCTGTCTCTGTCTCTGTCTCTGTCTCTGTCCGTGCCTCTGCGCCTGTCTCGGACTCCGTCTCTGTCCCTTGTCTCTGTCTTTGTATGTGTGTTTGTTCCTGTCTCTGTCTCTGTCTGTATCTCTGTCTCTGTCTCTGTCTCTGTCCCTGTCTCTGTCTCTGTCTCTGTTCCTGTCTCTGTCTCTGTCTCTGTCTCTGTCTCTGTCTCTGTCTCTGTCTCTGTCCATGTCTCCGTTCCTGTCTCTGTCTCTGTCCCTGTCTCTGTCTCTGTCTCTGTCTCTGTCTCTGTCCGTGTCTCCCCGTCTGTCTCGGTCTCTGTCTCTGTCCCTTGTCTCTGTCTCTGTCTCTGTCTCTGTGTCGCCTTCCTCTGTGTCTCTGTCTCCGTCTGTCTCGGTCTCTGTCTCTGTCCCTTGTCTCTGTCTCTGTCTCTGTCTCTGTCTCTGTCCGTGCCTCTGCGCCTGTCTCGGACTCCGTCTCTGTCCCTTGTCTCTGTCTTTGTATGTGTGTTTGTTCCTGTCTCTGTCTCTGTCTCTGTCTGTATCTCTGTCTCTGTCTCTGTCTCTGTCCCTGTCTCTGTCTCTGTCTCTGTCTCTGTCTCTGTCTCTGTGTCTGTCTCTGTCTCTGTCTCTGTCTCTGTCTCTGTCTCTGTCTCTGTCTCTGTCTCTGTCTCTGTCTCTGTCTCTGTCTCTGTCTCTGTCTCTGTCTCTGTCTCTGTCTCTGTCTCTGTCTCTGTCTCTGTCTCTGTCTCTATCTCTGTCTCTGTCTCTGTCCCTGTCTCTGTCTCTGTCTTCGTCTATGTCCCTGTCTCTGTCTCTGTCTCTGTCTCTGTCTCTGTCTGTGTCTTTGTCCATGTCTCCGTTCCTGTCTCTGTCTCTGTCCCTGTCTCTGTCTCTGTCTCTGTCTCTGTCTCTGTCCGTGTCTCTCCGTCTGTCACGGTCTCTGTCTCTGTCCCTTGTCTCTGTCTCTGTCTCTGTGTCGTTCTCTCTCCGTGTCTCTCCGTCTGTCACGGTCTCTGTCTCTGTCCCTTGTCTCTGTCTCTGTCTCTGTCTCTGTGTCGCCTTCCTCTGTGTCTCTGTCTCTGTCTTTGTCTCTGTCTCTGTCTCTGTCTCTGTCTCTGTCTCTGTCTCTGTCTCTGTCTCTGTCCGTGTCTCTGCGTCTGTCTCGGTCTCTGTCTCTGTCCCTTGCCTCTGTCTCTGTATGTGTGTCTGTTCCTGTCTCTGTCTCTGTCTCTGTCTCTGTCTCTGTCTCTGTCCGTGTCTCTGCGTCTGTCTCGGTCTCTGTCTCTGTCCCTTGCCTCTGTCTCTGTATGTGTGTCTGTTCCTGTCTCTGTCTCTGTCTCCATCTCTGTCTGTATCTCTGTCTGTATCTCTGTCTGTATCTCTGTCTCTGTCTCTGTCTCTGTCCCTGTCTCTGTCTCTGTCTCTGTCTCTGTCTCTGTCTCTGTCTCTGTCTCTGTCCCTGTCTCTGTCTCTGTCTCTGTCTCTGTCTCTGTCTCTGTGTCTGTCTCTGTCTCTGTCTCTGTCTCTGTCTCTGTCTCTGTCTCTGTCTCTGTCTCTGTCTCTGTCTCTGTCTCTGTCTCTGTCTCTGTCTCTGTCTCTGTCTCTGTCTGTATCTCTGTCTCTGTCTCTGTCTCTGTCCCTGTCTCTGTCTCTGTCTCTGTCTCTGTCCCTGTCTCTGTCTCTGTCTCTGTCTCTGTCTCTGTCTCTGTCTCTGTCTCTGTCTCTGTCTTCGTCTCTGTCCCTGTCTCTGTCTCTGTCTCTGTCTCTGTCTCTGTCTCTGTCTGTGTCTTTGACCATGTCTCCGTTCCTGTCTCTGTCTCTGTCCCTGTCTCTGTCTCTGTCTCTGTCTCTGTCTCTGTCTCTGTCTCTGTCTCTGTCTCTGTCTCTGTCTCTGTCTCTGTCTCTGTCTCTGTCTCTGTCTCTGTCTCTGTCTCTGTCTCTGTTCCTGTCTCTGTCTCTGTCTCTGTCTCTGCCTCTGTCTCTGTCTCTGTCTTCGCCTCTGTCCCTGTCTCTCTCTCTGTCTCTGTCTCTGTCTGTGTCTCTGCCCATGTCTCCTTTCCTGTCTCTGTCTCAGTCCCTGTCTCTGTCTCTGTATCTGTCTCTGTCTCTGTCCGTGTCTCTGCGCCTGTCTCGGTCTCTGTCTCTGTCCCTTGTCTCTGTCTCTGTATGTGTGTCTGTTCCTGTCTCTGTCTCTGTCTCTGTCTCTGCCTCTGTCTCTGTCTCTGTCTCTGTCTCTGTCTCTGTCTCTGTCTCTGTCTCTGTCTCTGTCTCTGTCTGTGTCTCTGTCCATGTCTCCTTTCCTGTCTCTGTCTCTGTCTCTGTCTCTGTCTCTGTCTCTGTCCGTGTCTCTGCGTCTGTCTCGGTCTCTGTCTCTGTCCCTTGTCTCTGTCTCTGTCTCTGTCTCTGTGTCGCCTTCCTCTGTGTCTCTGTCTCCGTCTGTCTCGGTCTCTGTCTCTGTCCCTTGTCTCTGTCTCTGTCTCTGTCTCTGTCTCTGTCCGTGCCTCTGCGCCTGTCTCGGACTCCGTCTCTGCCCCTTGTCTCTGTCTTTGTATGTGTGTTTGTTCCTGTCTCTGTCTCTGTCTCTGTCTGTATCTCTGTCTCTGTCTCTGTCTCTGTCCCTGTCTCTGTCTCTGTCTCTGTCTCTGTCTCTGTCTCTGTGTCTGTCTCTGTCTCTGTCTCTGTCTCTGTCTCTGTCTCTGTCTCTGTCTCTGTCTCTGTCTCTGTCTCTGTCTCTGTCTGTATCTCTGTCTCTGTCTCTGTCTCTGTCCCTGTCTCTGTCTCTGTCTCTGTCTCTGTCCCTGTCTCTGTCTCTGTCTCTGTCTCTGTCTCTGTCTCTGTCTCTGTCTCTGTCTCTGTCTCTGTCTCTGTCTCTGTCTCTGTCTCTGTCCCTGTCTCTGTCTCTGTCTTCGTCTCTGTCCCTCTCTCTGTCTCTGTCTCTGTCTCTGTCTCTGTCTCTGTCTCTGTCTGTGTCTTTGTCCATGCCTCCGTTCCTGTCTCCGTCTCAGTCCCTGTCTCTGTCTCTGTCTCTGTCTCTGTCTCTGTCCGTGTCTCTCCGTCTGTCACGGTCTCTGTCTCTGTCCCTTGTCTCTGTCTCTGTCTCTGTGTCATTCTCTCTCCGTGTCTCTCCGTCTGTCACGGTCTCTGTCTCTGTCCCTTGTCTCTGTCTCTGTCTCTGTCTCTGTCTCTGTGTCGCCTTCCTCTGTGTCTCTGTCTCTGTCTTTGTCTCTGTCTCTGTCTCTGTCTCTGTCTCTGTCTCTGTCTCTGTCTCTGTCTCTGTCTCTGTCTCTGTCTCTGTCCGCGTCTCTGCGTCTGTCTCGGTCTCTGTCTCTGTCCCTTGCCTCTGTCTCTGTATGTGTGTCTGTTCCTGTCTCTGTCTCTGTCTCTGTCTGTAACTCTATCTCTGTCTCTGTCTCTGTCTCTGTCTCTGTCTCTGTCTCTGTCCATGTCTCCTTTCCTGTCTCTGTCTCTGTCCCTGTCTCTGTCTCTGTCTCTGTCTCTGTCTCTGTCCGTGTCTCTGCGTCTGTCTCGGTCTCTGTCTCTGTCCCTTGTCTCTGTCTCTGTCTCTGTCTCTGTGTCGCCTTCCTCTGTGTCTCTGTCTCCATCTGTCTCGGTCTCTGTCTCTGTCCCTTGTCTCTGTCTCTGTCTCTGTCTCTGTCTCTGTCCGTGCCTCTGCGCCTGTCTCGGACTCCGTCTCTGTCCCTTGTCTCTGTCTTTGTATGTGTGTTTGTTCCTGTCTCTGTCTCTGTCTGTATCTCTGTCTCTGTCTCTGTCTCTGTCCCTGTCTCTGTCTCTGTCTCTGTTCCTGTCTCTGTCTCTGTCTCTGTCTCTGTCTCTGTCTCTGTCTCTGTCTCTGTCCATGTCTCCGTTCCTGTCTCTGTCTCTGTCCCTGTCTCTGTCTCTGTCTCTGTCTCTGTCTCTGTCCGTGTCTCCCCGTCTGTCTCGGTCTCTGTCTCTGTCCCTTGTCTCTGTCTCTGTCTCTGTCTCTGTGTCGCCTTCCTCTGTGTCTCTGTCTCCGTCTGTCTCGGTCTCTGTCTCTGTCCCTTGTCTCTGTCTCTGTCTCTGTCTCTGTCTCTGTCCGTGCCTCTGCGCCTGTCTCGGACTCCGTCTCTGTCCCTTGTCTCTGTCTTTGTATGTGTGTTTGTTCCTGTCTCTGTCTCTGTCTCTGTCTGTATCTCTGTCTCTGTCTCTGTCTCTGTCCCTGTCTCTGTCTCTGTCTCTGTCTCTGTCTCTGTCTCTGTGTCTGTCTCTGTCTCTGTCTCTGTCTCTGTCTCTGTCTCTGTCTCTGTCTCTGTCTCTGTCTCTGTCTCTGTCTCTGTCTCTGTCTCTGTCTCTGTCTCTGTCTCTGTCTCTGTCTCTGTCTCTGTCTCTGTCTCTATCTCTGTCTCTGTCTCTGTCCCTGTCTCTGTCTCTGTCTTCGTCTATGTCCCTGTCTCTGTCTCTGTCTCTGTCTCTGTCTCTGTCTGTGTCTTTGTCCATGTCTCCGTTCCTGTCTCTGTCTCTGTCCCTGTCTCTGTCTCTGTCTCTGTCTCTGTCTCTGTCCGTGTCTCTCCGTCTGTCACGGTCTCTGTCTCTGTCCCTTGTCTCTGTCTCTGTCTCTGTGTCATTCTCTCTCCGTGTCTCTCCGTCTGTCACGGTCTCTGTCTCTGTCCCTTGTCTCTGTCTCTGTCTCTGTCTCTGTGTCGCCTTCCTCTGTGTCTCTGTCTCTGTCTTTGTCTCTGTCTCTGTCTCTGTCTCTGTCTCTGTCTCTGTCTCTGTCTCTGTCTCTGTCTCTGTCCGTGTCTCTGCGTCTGTCTCGGTCTCTGTCTCTGTCCCTTGCCTCTGTCTCTGTATGTGTGTCTGTTCCTGTCTCTGTCTCTGTCTCCATCTCTGTCTGTATCTCTGTCTGTATCTCTGTCTGTATCTCTGTCTCTGTCTCTGTCTCTGTCTCTGTCTCTATCTCTGTCTCTGTCTCTGTCTCTGTCTCTGTCTCTGTCTCTGTCTCTGTCTCTGTCTCTGTCTCTGTCTCTGTCTCTGTCTCTGTCTCTGTCTCTGTCTCTGTCTCTGTCTCTGTCTCTGTCTCTGTCTCTGTCTCTGTCCCTGTCTCTGTCTCTGTCTCTGTCTCTGTCTCTGTCCGTGTCTCTGCGTCTGTCTCGGTCTCTGTCTCTGTGCCTTGTCTCTGTCTCTGTATGTGTGTCTGTTCCTGTCTCTGTCTCTGTCTCTGTCTCTGTCTCTGTCTCTGTCTGTAACTCTATATCTGGCTCTGTCTCTGTCTCTGTCTCTGTCCTGTCTCTGTCTCTGTCTCTGTCTCTGTCTCTGTCTCTGTCTCTGTCTCTGTCTCTGTCTCTGTCTCTGTCTCTGTCTCTGCCTCTGTCTCTCTCTCTATCTCCGTCTCTGTCTCTGTCTTTGTCTCTGTCTCTGTCTATGTCTCTGTGTCTTTGCCGCTGTCTCTGTGTCTGTGTCTCTCTCTCTGTGTCACCTTCCTCTGTGTCTTTGTCTCTGTCCCTGTCTCTGTCTCTGTCTCTGTCTCTGTCTCTGTCTCTGTCTCTGTCTCTGTCTGTGTCTCTGTCCATGTCTCCTTTCCTGTCTCTGTCTCTGTATGTGTGTCTGTTCCTGTCTCTGTCTCTGTCTCTGTCTCTGTCTCTGTCTCTGTCTGTAACTCTATATCTGTCTCTGTCTCTGTCTCTGTCTCTGTCCTGTCTCTGTCTCTGTCTCTGTCTCTGTCTCTGTCTCTGTCTCTGTCTCTGTCTCTGTCCTGTCTCTGTTCCTGTCTCTGTCTCTGTCTCTGTCTCTGCCTCTGTCTCTGTCTCTGTCTTCGCCTCTGTCCCTGTCTCTCTCTCTGTCTCTGTCTCTGTCTGTGTCTCTGCCCATGTCTCCTTTCCTGTCTCTGTCTCAGTCCCTGTCTCTGTCTCTGTCTCTGTCTCTGTCTCTGTCCGTGTCTCTGCGCCTGTCTCGGTCTCTGTCTCTGTCCCTTGTCTCTGTCTCTGTATGTGTGTCTGTTCCTGTCTCTGTCTCTGTCTCTGTCTCTGCCTCTGTCTCTGTCTCTGTCTCTGTCTCTGTCTCTGTCTCTGTCTCTGTCTCTGTCTCTGTCTCTGTCTGTGTCTCTGTCCATGTCTCCTTTCCTGTCTCTGTCTCTGTCCCTGTCTCTGTCTCTGTCTCTGTCTCTGTCTCTGTCCGTGTCTCTGCGTCTGTCTCGGTCTCTGTCTCTGTCCCTTGTCTCTGTCTCTGTCTCTGTCTCTGTGTCGCCTTCCTCTGTGTCTCTGTCTCCGTCTGTCTCGGTCTCTGTCTCTGTCCCTTGTCTCTGTCTCTGTCTCTGTCTCTGTCTCTGTCCGTGCCTCTGCGCCTGTCTCGGACTCCGTCTCTGTCCCTTGTCTCTGTCTTTGTATGTGTGTTTGTTCCTGTCTCTGTCTCTGTCTCTGTCTGTATCTCTGTCTCTGTCTCTGTCTCTGTCCCTGTCTCTGTCTCTGTCTCTGTCTCTGTCTCTGTCTCTGTGTCTGTCTCTGTCTCTGTCTCTGTCTCTGTCTCTGTCTCTGTCTCTGTCTCTGTCTCTGTCTCTGTCTCTGTCTCTGTCTCTGTCTCTGTCTGTATCTCTGTCTCTGTCTCTGTTTCTGTCCCTGTCTCTGTCTCTGTCTCTGTCTCTGTCCCTGTCTCTGTCTCTGTCTCTGTCTCTGTCTCTGTCTCTGTCTCTGTCTCTGTCTCTGTCTCTGTCTCTGTCTCTGTCTCTGTCTCTGTCTCTGTCTCTGTCCCTGTCTCTGTCTCTGTCTTCGTCTCTGTCCCTCTCTCTGTCTCTGTCTCTGTCTCTGTCTCTGTCTCTGTCTGTGTCTTTGTCCATGTCTCCGTTCCTGTCTCCGTCTCAGTCCCTGTCTCTGTCTCTGTCTCTGTCTCTGTCTCTGTCCGTGTCTCTCCGTCTGTCACGGTCTCTGTCTCTGTCCCTTGTCTCTGTCTCTGTCTCTGTGTCATTCTCTCTCCGTGTCTCTCCGTCTGTCACGGTCTCTGTCTCTGTCCCTTGTCTCTGTCTCTGTCTCTGTCTCTGTGTCGCCTTCCTCTGTGTCTCTGTCTCTGTCTTTGTCTCTGTCTCTGTCTCTGTCTCTGTCTCTGTCTCTGTCTCTGTCTCTGTCTCTGTCTCTGTCTCTGTCCGCGTCTCTGCGTCTGTCTCGGTCTCTGTCTCTGTCCCTTGCCTCTGTCTCTGTATGTGTGTCTGTTCCTGTCTCTGTCTCTGTCTCTGTCTGTAACTCTATCTCTGTCTCTGTCTCTGTCTCTGTCTCTGTCTCTGTCTCTGTCTCTGTCTCTGTCTCTGTCTCTGTCTCTGTCTTCGTCTCTGTCCCTGTCTCTGTCTCTGTCACTGTCTCTGTCTCTGTCTCTGTCTGTGTCTTTGTCCATGTCTCCGTTCATGTCTCTGTCTCTGTCCCTGTCTCTGTCTCTGTCTCTGTCTCTGTCTCTGTCTCTGTCTCTGTCTCTGTCTCTGTCTCTGTCTCTGTCTCTGTCTCTGTCCCTGTCTCTGTCTCTGTCTCTGTCTCTGTCTCTGTCCCTGTCTCTGTCTCTGTCTCTGTCTCTGTCTCTGTCTCTGTCTCTGTCTCTGTCTCTGTCTCTGTCTCTGTCTCTGTCTCTGTCTCTGTCTCTGTCCCTGTCTCTGTCTCTGTCTTCGTCTCTGTCCCTGTCTCTGTCTCTGTCTCTGTCTCTGTCTCTGTCTCTGTCTGTGTCTTTGTCCATGTCTCCGTTCCTGTCTCCGTCTCAGTCCCTGTCTCTGTCTCTGTCCCTTGTCTCTGTCTCTGTCTCTGTGTCATTCTCTCTCCGTGTCTCTCCGTCTGTCACGGTCTCTGTCTCTGTCCCTTGTCTCTGTCTCTGTCTCTGTCTCTGTGTCGCCTTCCTCTGTGTCTCTGTCTCTGTCTTTGTCTCTGTCTCTGTCTCTGTCTCTGTCTCTGTCTCTGTCTCTGTCTCTGTCTCTGTCCGTGTCTCTGCGTCTGTCTCGGTCTCTGTCTCTGTCCCTTGCCTCTGTCTCTGTATGTGTGTCTGTTCCTGTCTCTGTCTCTGTCTCCATCTCTGTCTGTATCTCTGTCTGTATCTCTGTCTCTGTCTCTGTCTCTGTCTCTGTCTCTATCTCTGTCTCTGTCTCTGTCTCTGTCTCTGTCTCTGTCTCTGTCTCTGTCTCTGTCTCTGTCTCTGTCTCTGTCTCTGTCTCTGTCTCTGTCTCTGTCTCTGTCTCTGTCTCTGTCTCTGTCTCGGTCTCTGTCTCTGTCCCTTGTCTCTGTCTCTGTCTCTGTCTCTGTGTCGCCTTCCTCTGTGTCTCTGTCTCCGTCTGTCTCGGTCTCTGTCTCTGTCCCTTGTCTCTGTCTCTGTCTCTGTCTCTGTCTCTGTCCGTGCCTCTGCGCCTGTCTCGGACTCCGTCTCTGTCCCTTGTCTCTGTCTTTGTATGTGTGTTTGTTCCTGTCTCTGTCTCTGTCTCTGTCTGTATCTCTGTCTCTGTCTCTGTCTCTGTCCCTGTCTCTGTCTCTGTCTCTGTCTCTGTCTCTGTCTCTGTGTCTGTCTCTGTCTCTGTCTCTGTCTCTGTCTCTGTCTCTGTCTCTGTCTCTGTCTCTGTCTCTGTCTCTGTCTCTGTCTCTGTCTCTGTCTCTGTCTCTGTCTCTGTCTCTGTCTGTATCTCTGTCTCTGTCTCTGTCTCTGTCCCTGTCTCTGTCTCTGTCTCTGTCTCTGTCCCTGTCTCTGTCTCTGTCTCTGTCTCTGTCTCTGTCTCTGTCTCTGTCTCTGTCTCTGTCTTCGTCTCTGTCCCTGTCTCTGTCTCTGTCTCTGTCTCTGTCTCTGTCTCTGTCTGTGTCTTTGACCATGTCTCCGTTCCTGTCTCTGTCTCTGTCCCTGTCTCTGTCTCTGTCTCTGTCTCTGTCTCTGTCTCTGTCTCTGTCTCTGTCTCTGTCTCTGTCTCTGTCTCTGTCTCTGTCTCTGTCTCTGTCTCTGTCTCTGTCTCTGTCTCTGTCTTCGCCTCTGTCCCTGTCTCTCTCTCTGTCTCTGTCTCTGTCTGTGTCTCTGTCCATGTCTCCTTTCCTGTCTCTGTCTCTGTCCCTGTCTCTGTCTCTGTCTCTGTCTCTGTCTCTGTCCGTGTCTCTGCGTCTGTCTCGGTCTCTGTCTCTGTCCCTTGTCTCTGTCTCTGTCTCTGTCTCTGTGTCGCCTTCCTCTGTGTCTCTGTCTCCATCTGTCTCGGTCTCTGTCTCTGTCCCTTGTCTCTGTCTCTGTCTCTGTCTCTGTCTCTGTCCGTGCCTCTGCGCCTGTCTCGGACTCCGTCTCTGTCCCTTGTCTCTGTCTTTGTATGTGTGTTTGTTCCTGTCTCTGTCTCTGTCTGTATCTCTGTCTCTGTCTCTGTCTCTGTCCCTGTCTCTGTCTCTGTCTCTGTTCCTGTCTCTGTCTCTGTCTCTGTCTCTGTCTCTGTCTCTGTCTCTGTCTCTGTCCATGTCTCCGTTCCTGTCTCTGTCTCTGTCCCTGTCTCTGTCTCTGTCTCTGTCTCTGTCTCTGTCTCTGTCCGTGTCTCCCCGTCTGTCTCGGTCTCTGTCTCTGTCCCTTGTCTCTGCCTCTGTCTCTGTCTCTGTCTCTGTCCGTGCCTCTGCGCCTGTCTCGGACTCCGTCTCTATCCCTTGTCTCTGTCTTTGTATGTGTGTTTGTTCCTGTCCCTGTCTCTGTCTCTGTCTCTGTCTCTGTCTGTATCTCTGTCTCTGTCTCTGTCTCTGTCCCTGTCTCTGTCTCTGTCTCTGTCTCTGTCTCTGTGTCTGCCTCTGTCTCTGCCTCTGTCTCTGTCTCTGTCTCTGTCTCTGTCTCTGTCTCTGTCTCTGTCTCTGTCTCTGTCTGTATCTCTGTCTCTGTCTCTGTCTCTGTCCCTGTCTCTGTCTCTGTCTCTGTCTCTGTCTCTGTCTCTGTCTCTGTCTCTGTCTCTGTCTCTGTCTCTGTCTCTGTCCCTGTCTCTGTCTCTGTCTTCGTCTCTGTCCCTGTCTCTGTCTCTGTCTCTGTCTCTGTCTCTGTCTCTGTCTCTGTCCCTGTCTCTGTCTCTGTCTTCGTCTCTGTCCCTGTCTCTGTCTCTGTCCCTGTCTCTGTCTCTGTCTCTGTCTCTGTCTCTGTCCGTGTCTCCCCGTCTGTCTCGGTCTCTGTCTCTGTCCCTTGTCTCTGCCTCTGTCTCTGTCTCTGTCTCTGTCCGTGCCTCTGCGCCTGTCTCGGACTCCGTCTCTATCCCTTGTCTCTGTCTTTGTATGTGTGTTTGTTCCTGTCCCTGTCTCTGTCTCTGTCTCTGTCTCTGTCTGTATCTCTGTCTCTGTCTCTGTCTCTGTCCCTGTCTCTGTCTCTGTCTCTGTCTCTGTCTCTGTGTCTGCCTCTGTCTCTGCCTCTGTCTCTGTCTCTGTCTCTGTCTCTGTCTCTGTCTCTGTCTCTGTCTCTGTCTCTGTCTGTATCTCTGTCTCTGTCTCTGTCTCTGTCCCTGTCTCTGTCTCTGTCTCTGTCTCTGTCTCTGTCTCTGTCTCTGTCTCTGTCTCTGTCTCTGTCTCTGTCTCTGTCCCTGTCTCTGTCTCTGTCTTCGTCTCTGTCCCTGTCTCTGTCTCTGTCTCTGTCTCTGTCTCTGTCTCTGTCTCTGTCCCTGTCTCTGTCTCTGTCTTCGTCTCTGTCCCTGTCTCTGTCTCTGTCTCTGTCTCTGTCTCTGTCTCTGTCTCTGTCTCTGTCTCTGTCCCTGTCTCTGTCTCTGTCTCTGTCTCTGTCTCTGTCTCTGTCTCTGTCTCTGTCTCTGTCTCTGTCTCTGTCTCTGTCTCTGTCTGTATCTCTGTCTCTGTCTCTGTCTCTGTCCCTGTCTCTGTCTCTGTCTCTGTCTCTGTCCCTGTCTCTGTCTCTGTCTCTGTCTCTGTCTCTGTCTCTGTCTCTGTCTCTGTCTCTGTCTTCGTCTCTGTCCCTGTCTCTGTCTCTGTCTCTGTCTCTGTCTCTGTCTCTGTCTGTGTCTTTGACCATGTCTCCGTTCCTGTCTCTGTCTCTGTCCCTGTCTCTGTCTCTGTCTCTGTCTCTGTCTCTGTCTCTGTCTCTGTCTCTGTCTCTGTCTCTGTCTCTGTCTCTGTCTCTGTCTCTGTCTCTGTCTCTGTCTCTGTCTCTGTCTCTGTCTCTGTCTCTGTCTCTGTCTCTGTCTCTGTCTCTGTCTCTGTCTCTGTCTCTGTCTCTGTCTCTGTCTCTGTCTCTGTCTTCGCCTCTGTCCCTGTCTCTCTCTCTGTCTCTGTCTCTGTCTGTGTCTCTGTCCATGTCTCCTTTCCTGTCTCTGTCTCTGTCCCTGTCTCTGTCTCTGTCTCTGTCTCTGTCTCTGTCCGTGTCTCTGCGTCTGTCTCGGTCTCTGTCTCTGTCCCTTGTCTCTGTCTCTGTCTCTGTCTCTGTGTCGCCTTCCTCTGTGTCTCTGTCTCCATCTGTCTCGGTCTCTGTCTCTGTCCCTTGTCTCTGTCTCTGTCTCTGTCTCTGTCTCTGTCCGTGCCTCTGCGCCTGTCTCGGACTCCGTCTCTGTCCCTTGTCTCTGTCTTTGTATGTGTGTTTGTTCCTGTCTCTGTCTCTGTCTGTATCTCTGTCTCTGTCTCTGTCTCTGTCCCTGTCTCTGTCTCTGTCTCTGTTCCTGTCTCTGTCTCTGTCTCTGTCTCTGTCTCTGTCTCTGTCTCTGTCTCTGTCCATGTCTCCGTTCCTGTCTCTGTCTCTGTCCCTGTCTCTGTCTCTGTCTCTGTCTCTGTCTCTGTCCGTGTCTCCCCGTCTGTCTCTGTCCCTGTCTCTGTCTCTGTCTCTGTCTCTGTCTCTGTCCGTGTCTCTGCGTCTGTCTCTGTCTCTGTCTCTGTCTCTGTCTCTGTCCCTGTCTCTGTCCCTGTCTCTGTCTCTGTCTCTGTCTCTGTCTCTGTCTCTGTCTCTGTCTCTGTCTCTGTCTTCGTCTCTGTCCCTGTCTCTGTCTCTGTCTCTGTCTCTGTCTCTGTCTCTGTCTGTGTCTTTGACCATGTCTCCGTTCCTGTCTCTGTCTCTGTCCCTGTCTCTGTCTCTGTCTCTGTCTCTGTCTCTGTCTCTGTCTCTGTCTCTGTCTCCTTCTCTGTCTCTGTCTCTGTCTCTGTCTCTGTCTCTGTCTCTGTCTCTGTCTCTGTCTCTGTCTCTGTCCATGTCTCCGTTCCTGTCTCTGTCTCTGTCCCTGTCTCTGTCTCTGTCTCTGTCTCTGTCTCTGTCTCTGTCTCTGTCTCTGTCTGTAACTCTATATCTGTCTCTGTCTCTGTCTCTGTCTCTGTCCTGTCTCTGTCTCTGTCTCTGTCTCTGTCTCTGTCTCTGTCTCTGTCTCTGTCTCTGTCTCTGTCTCTGTCTCTGTCTCTGCCTCTGTCTCTCTCTCTGTCTCCGTCTCTGTCTCTGTCTTTGTCTCTGTCTCTGTCTATGTCCTGTGTCTTTGCCGCTGTCTCTGTGTCTGTGTCTCTCTCTCTGTGTCACCTTCCTCTGTGTCTTTGTCTCTGTCCCTGTCTCTGTCTCTGTCTCTGTCTCTGTCTCTGTCTCTGTCTCTGTCTCTGTCCCTGTCTCTGTCTCTGTCTCTGTCTCTGTCCGTGTCTCTGCGTCTGTCTCGGTCTCTGTCTCTGTGCCTTGTCTCTGTCTCTGTATGTGTGTCTGTTCCTGTCTCTGTCTCTGTCTCTGTCTCTGTCTCTGTCTGTAACTCTATATCTGTCTCTGTCTCTGTCTCTGTCCCTGTCTCTGTCTCTGTCTCTGTCTCTGTCTCTGTCTCTGTCTCTGTCTCTGTCTCTGTCTCTGTCTCTGTCTCTGTCTCTGTCTCTGTCTCTGTCTCTGTCTCTGTCCCTGTCTCTGTCTCTGTCTCTGTCTCTGTCTCTGTCTCTGTCTCTGTCTCTGTCTCTGTCTCTGTCTCTGTCTCTGTCTCTGTCTCTGTCTCTGTCTCTGTCTCTGTCTCTGTCTCTGTCTCTGTCTCTGTCTCTGTCTCTGTCTCTGTCTCTGTCCCTGTCTCTGTCTCTGTCTCTGTCTCTGTCTCTGTCTCTGTCTCTGTGTCTGTCTCTGTCTCTGTCTCTGTCTCTGTCTCTGTCTCTGTCTCTGTCTCTGTCTCTGTCTCTGTCTCTGTCTCTGTCTGTATCTCTGTCTCTGTCTCTGTCTCTGTCCCTGGCTCTGTCTCTGTCTCTGTCTCTGTCTCTGTCTCTGTCTCTGTCTCTGTCTCTGTCTCTGTCTCTGTCTCTGTCTCTGTCTCTGTCTCTGTCTCTGTCTCTGTCTCTGTCTCTGTCTCTGTCTCTGTCTCTGTCTCTGTCTCTGTCTCTGTCTCTGTCTCTGTCTCTGTCCCTGTCTCTGTCTCTGTCTTCGTCTATGTCCCTGTCTCTGTCTCTGTCTCTGTCTCTGTCTCTGTCTGTGTCTTTGTCCATGTCTCCGTTCCTGTCTCTGTCTCTGTCCCTGTCTCTGTCTCTGTCTCTGTCTCTGTCTCTGTCCGTGTCTCTCCGTCTGTCACGGTCTCTGTCTCTGTCCCTTGTCTCTGTCTCTGTCTCTGTGTCATTCTCTCTCCGTGTCTCTCCGTCTGTCACGGTCTCTGTCTCTGTCCCTTGTCTCTGTCTCTGTCTCTGTCTCTGTGTCGCCTTCCTCTGTGTCTCTGTCTCTGTCTTTGTCTCTGTCTCTGTCTCTGTGTCATTCTCTCTCCGTGTCTCTCCGTCTGTCACGGTCTCTGTCTCTGTCCCTTGTCTCTGTCTCTGTCTCTGTCTCTGTGTCGCCTTCCTCTGTGTCTCTGTCTCTGTCTTTGTCTCTGTCTCTGTCTCTGTCTCTGTCTCTGTCTCTGTCTCTGTCTCTGTCTCTGTCTCTGTCCGTGTCTCTGCGTCTGTCTCGGTCTCTGTCTCTGTCCCTTGCCTCTGTCTCTGTATGTGTGTCTGTTCCTGTCTCTGTCTCTGTCTCCATCTCTGTCTGTATCTCTGTCTGTATCTCTGTCTCTGTCTCTGTCTCTGTCTCTGTCTCTATCTCTGTCTCTGTCTCTGTCTCTGTCTCTGTCTCTGTCTCTGTCTCTGTCTCTGTCTCTGTCTCTGTCTCTGTCTCTGTCTCTGTCTCTGTCTCTGTCTCTGTCTCTGTCTCTGTCTCTGTCTCTGTCTCTGTCTCTGTCTCTGTCTCTGTCTCTGTCTCTGTCTCTGTCTCTGTCTCTGTCTCTGTCTCTGTCTCTGTCTCTGTCCCTGTCTCTGTCTCTGTCTCTGTCTCTGTCTCTGTCCGTGTCTCTGCGTCTGTCTCGGTCTCTGTCTCTGTGCCTTGTCTCTGTCTCTGTATGTGTGTCTGTTCCTGTCTCTGTCTCTGTCTCTGTCTCTGTCTCTGTCTCTGTCTGTAACTCTATATCTGTCTCTGTCTCTGTCTCTGTCTCTGTCCTGTCTCTGTCTCTGTCTCTGTCTCTGTCTCTGTCTCTGTCTCTGTCTCTGTCTCTGTCTCTGTCTCTGTCTCTGTCTCTGTCTCTGTCTCTGCCTCTGTCTCTCTCTCTGTCTTCGTCTCTGTCCCTGTCTCTGTCTCTGTCTCTGTCTCTGTCTCTGTCTCTGTCTGTGTCTTTGTCCATGTCTCCGTTCCTGTCTCCGTCTCAGTCCCTGTCTCTGTCTCTGTCCCTTGTCTCTGTCTCTGTCTCTGTGTCATTCTCTCTCCGTGTCTCTCCGTCTGTCACGGTCTCTGTCTCTGTCCCTTGTCTCTGTCTCTGTCTCTGTCTCTGTGTCGCCTTCCTCTGTGTCTCTGTCTCTGTCTTTGTCTCTGTCTCTGTCTCTGTCTCTGTCTCTGTCTCTGTCTCTGTCTCTGTCTCTGTCTCTGTCTCTGTCTCTGTCCGTGTCTCTGCGTCTGTCTCGGTCTCTGTCTCTGTCCCTTGCCTCTGTCTCTGTATGTGTGTCTGTTCCTGTCTCTGTCTCTGTCTCCATCTCTGTCTGTATCTCTGTCTGTATCTCTGTCTCTGTCTCTGTCTCTGTCTCTGTCTCTGTCTCTATCTCTGTCTCTGTCTCTGTCTCTGTCTCTGTCTCTGTCTCTGTCTCTGTCTCTGTCTCTGTCTCTGTCTCTGTCTCTGTCTCTGTCTCTGTCTCTGTCTCTGTCTCTGTCTCTGTCTCTGTCTCTGTCTCTGTCTCTGTCTCTGTCTCTGTCTCTGTCTCTGTCTCTGTCTCTGTCTCTGTCTCTGTCTTCGTCTCTGTCTGTGTCTCTGTCCATGTCTCCGTTCCTGTCTTTGTCTCTGTCCCTGTCTCTGTCTCTGTCTCTGTCTCTGTCTCTGTCCGTGTCTCTCCGTCTGTGTCGGTCTCTGTCTCTGTCCCTTGTCTCTGTCTCTGTCTCTGTCTCTGTCCGTGTCTCTGCGTCTGTCTCGGTCTCCGTCTCTGTCCCTTGTCTCTGTCTCTGTATGTGTGTCTGTTCCTGTCTCTGTCTCTGTCTCCATCTCTGTCTGTATCTCTGTCTGTATCTCTGTCTCTGTCTCTGTCTCTGTCTCTGTCTCTATCTCTGTCTCTGTCTCTGTCTCTGTCTCTGTCTCTGTCTCTGTCTCTGTCTCTGTCTCTGTCTCTGTCTCTGTCTCTGTCTCTGTCTCTGTCTCTGTCTCTGTCTCTGTCTCTGTCTCTGTCTCTGTCTCTGTCTCTGTCTCTGCCTCTGTCTCTGTCTCTGTCTCTGTCTCTGTCTCTGTCTCTGTCTCTGTCTCTGTCTCTGTCTCTGTCTCTGTCTCTGTCCCTGTCTCTGTCTCTGTCTCTGTCTCTGTCTCTGTCCGTGTCTCTGCGTCTGTCTCGGTCTCTGTCTCTGTGCCTTGTCTCTGTCTCTGTATGTGTGTCTGTTCCTGTCTCTGTCTCTGTCTCTGTCTCTGTCTCTGTCTCTGTCTGTAACTCTATATCTGTCTCTGTCTCTGTCTCTGTCTCTGTCCTGTCTCTGTCTCTGTCTCTGTCTCTGTCTCTGTCTCTGTCTCTGTCTCTGTCTCTGTCTCTGTCTCTGTCTCTGTCTCCTCCTCTGTCTCTCTCTCTGTCTCCGTCTCTGTCTCTGTCTTTGTCTCTGTCTCTGTCTATGTCTCTGTGTCTTTGCCGCTGTCTCTGTGTCTGTGTCTCTCTCTCTGTGTCACCTTCCTCTGTGTCTTTGTCTCTGTCCCTGTCTCTGTCTCTGTCTCTGTCTCTGTCTCTGTCTCTGTCTCTGTCTCTGTCTCTGTCTCTGTCTCTGTCTCTGTCTCTGTCTCTGTCTCTGTTCCTGTCTCTGTCTCTGTCTCTGTCTCTGCCTCTGTCTCTGTCTCTGTCTTCGCCTCTGTCCCTGTCTCTCTCTCTGTCTCTGTCTCTGTCTGTGTCTCTGCCCATGTCTCCTTTCCTGTCTCTGTCTCAGTCCCTGTCTCTGTCTCTGTCTCTGTCTCTGTCTCTGTCCGTGTCTCTGCGCCTGTCTCGGTCTCTGTCTCTGTCCCTTGTCTCTGTCTCTGTATGTGTGTCTGTTCCTGTCTCTGTCTCTGCCTCTGTCTCTGTCTCTGTCTCTGTCTCTGTCTCTGTCTCTGTCTCTGTCTCTGTCTCTGTCTCTGTCTGTGTCTCTGTCCATGTCTCCTTTCCTGTCTCTGTCTCTGTCCCTGTCTCTGTCTCTGTCTCTGTCTCTGTCTCTGTCCGTGTCTCTGCGTCAGTCTCGGTCTCTGTCTCTGTCCCTTGTCTCTGTCTCTGTCTCTGTCTCTGTGTCGCCTTCCTCTGTGTCTCTGTCTCCGTCTGTCTCGGTCTCTGTCTCTGTCTCTGTCTCTGTCTCTGTCTCTGTCTCTGTCTTCGTCTCTGTCCCTGTCTCTGTCTCTGTCTCTGTCTCTGTCTCTGTCTCTGTCTCTGTCTGTGTCTCTGTCTCTGTCTCTGTCCCTGTCTCTGTCTCTGTCTCTGTCTCTGTCTCTGTCTCTGTCTCTGTGTCTGTCTCTGTCTCTGTCTCTGTCTCTGTCTCTGTCTCTGTCTCTGTCTCTGTCTCTGTCTCTGTCCCTGTCTCTGTCTCTGTCTTCGTCTCTGTCCCTGTCTCTGTCTCTGTCTCTGTCTCTGTCTCTGTCTGTGTCTTTGTCCATGTCTCCGTTCCTGTCTCTGTCTCTGTCCCTGTCTCTGTCCCTGTCTCTGTCTCTGTCTCTGTCCGTGTCTCTCCGTCTGTCACGGTCTCTGTCTCTGTCCCTTGTCTCTGTCTCTGTCTCTGTGTCATTCTCTCTCCGTGTCTCTCCGTCTGTCACGGTCTCTGTCTCTGTCCCTTGTCTCTGTCTCTGTCTCTGTCTCTGTGTCGCCTTCCTCTGTGTCTCTGTCTCTGTCTTTGTCTCTGTCTCTGTCTCTGTCTCTGTCTCTGTCTCTGTCTCTGTCTCTGTCTCTGTCTTCGTCTCTGTCCCTGTCTCTGTCTCTGTCTCTGTCTCTGTCTCTGTCTCTGTCTGTGTCTTTGTCCATGTCTCCGTTCATGTCTCTGTCTCTGTCCCTGTCTCTGTCTCTGCCTCTGTCTCTGTCTCTGTCTCTGTCTCTGTCTCTGTCTCTGTCTCTGTCTCTGTCTCTGTCTCTGTCTCTGTCCCTGTCTCTGTCTCTGTCTCTGTCTCTGTCTCTGTCTCTGTCTCTGTCTCTGTCTCTGTCTTCGCCTCTGCCCCTGTCTCTCTCTCTGTCTCTGTCTCTGTCTGTGTCTCTGTCCATGTCTCCTTTCCTGTCTCTGTCTCTGTCCCTGTCTCTGTCTCTGTCTCTGTCTCTGTCTCTGTCCGTGTCTCTGCGTCTGTCTCGGTCTCTGTCTCTGTCCCTTGTCTCTGTCTCTGTCTCTGTCTCTGTGTCGCCTTCCTCTGTGTCTCTGTCTCCGTCTGTCTCGGTCTCTGTCTCTGTCCCTTGTCTCTGTCTCTGTCTCTGTCTCTGTCTCTGTCCGTGCCTCTGCGCCTGTCTCGGACTCCGTCTCTGTACCTTGTCTCTGTCTCTGTATGTGTGTCTGTTCCTGTCTCTGTCTCTGTCTCTGTCACTGTCTCTGTCTGTAACTCTATCTCTGTCTCTGTCTCTGTCTCTGTCTCTGTCTCTGTGTCTGTCTCTGTCTCTGTCCCTGTCTCTGTCTCTGTCTCTGTCTCTGTCTCTGTCTCTGTCTCCGTCTCCGTCTCTGTCCGTGTCTCTCCGTCTGTCACGGTATCTGTCTCTGTCCTTTGTCTCTGTCTCTGTCTCTGTCTCATTCTCTCTCCGTGTCTCTCCGTCTGTCACGGTCTCTGTCTCTGTCCCTTGTCTCTGTCTCTGTCTCTGTGTCATTCTCTCTCCGTGTCTCTCCGTCTGTCACGGTCTCTGTCTCTGTCCCTTGTCTCTGTCTCTGTCTCTGTCTCTGTGTCGCCTTCCTCTGTGTCTCTGTCTCTGTCTTTGTCTCTGTCTCTGTCTCTGTCTCTGTCTCTGTCTCTGTCCCTTGCCTCTGTCTCTGAATGTGTGTCTGTTCCTGTCTCTGTCTCTGTCTCCATCTCTGTCTGTATCTCTGTCTGTATCTCTGTCTCTGTCTCTGTCTCCATCTCTGTCTGTATCTCTGTCTGTATCTCTGTCTCTGTCTCTGTCTCTGTCTCTGTCTCTATCTCTGTCTCTGTCTCTGTCTCTGTCTCTGTCTCTGTCTCTGTCTCTGTCTCTGTCTCTGTCTCTGTCTCTGTCTCTGTCTCTGTCTCTGTCTCTGTCTCTGTCTCTGTCTCTGTCTCTGTCTCTGTCTCTGTCTCTGTCTCTGTCTCTGTCTCTGTCTCTGTCTCTGTCTCTGTCTCTGTCTCTGTCTTCGTCTCTGTCTGTGTCTCTGTCCATGTCTCCGTTCCTGTCTTTGTCTCTGTCCCTGTCTCTGTCTCTGTCTCTGTCTCTGTCTCTGTCCGTGTCTCTCCGTCTGTGTCGGTCTCTGTCTCTGTCCCTTGTCTCTGTCTCTGTCTCTGTCTCTGTCTCTGTCTCTGTCCGTGTCTCTGCGTCTGTCTCGGTCTCCGTCTCTGTCCCTTGTCTCTGTCTCTGTATGTGTGTCTGTTCCTGTCTCTGTCTCTGTCTCCATCTCTGTCTGTATCTCTGTCTGTATCTCTGTCTCTGTCTCTGTCTCTGTCTCTGCCTCTATCTCTGTCTCTGTCTCTGTCTCTGTCTCTGTCTCTGTCTCTGTCTCTGTCTCTGTCTCTGTCTCTGTCTCTGTCTCTGTCTCTGTCTCTGTCTCTGTCTCTGTCTCTGTCTCTGTCTCTGTCTCTGTCTCTGTCTCTGTCTCTGTCTCTGTCTCTGTCTTTGTCTCTGTCTCTGTCTCTGTCTCTGTCTCTGTCTCTGTCTCTGTCTCTGTCTCTGTCTCTGTCTCTGTCTCTGTCTCTGTCTCTGTCTCTGTCTCTGTCTCTGTCTCTGTCTCTGTCTCTGTCTCTGTCTCTGTCTCTGTCTCTGTCCGTGTCTCTGCGTCTGTCTCGGTCTCTGTCTCTGTCCCTTGCCTCTGTCTCTGTATGTGTGTCTGTTCCTGTCTCTGTCTCTGTCTCCATCTCTGTCTGTATCTCTGTCTGTATCTCTGTCTCTGTCTCTGTCTCTGTCTCTGTCTCTATCTCTGTCTCTGTCTCTGTCTCTGTCTCTGTCTCTGTCTCTGTCTCTGTCTCTGTCTCTGTCTCTGTCTCTGTCTCTGTCTCTGTCTCTGTCTCTGTCTCTGTCTCTGTCTCTGTCTCTGTCTCTGTCTTCGTCTCTGTCTGTGTCTCTGTCCATGTCTCCGTTCCTGTCTTTGTCTCTGTCCCTGTCTCTGTCTCTGTCTCTGTCTCTGTCTCTGTCCGTGTCTCTCCGTCTGTGTCGGTCTCTGTCTCTGTCCCTTGTCTCTGTCTCTGTCCCTGTCTCTGTCTCTGTCTCTGTCCGTGTCTCTGCGTCTGTCTCGGTCTCCGTCTCTGTCCCTTGTCTCTGTCTTTGTATGTGTGTTTGTTCCTGTCCCTGTCTCTGTCTCTGTCTCTGTCTCTGTCTGTATCTCTGTCTCTGTCTCTGTCTCTGTCCCTGTCTCTGTCTCTGTCTCTGTCTCTGTCTCTGTCTCTGTGTCTGCCTCTGTCTCTGCCTCTGTCTCTGTCTCTGTCTCTGTCTCTGTCTCTGTCTCTGTCTCTGTCTGTATCTCTGTCTCTGTCTCTGTCTCTGTCCCTGTCTCTGTCTCTGTCTCTGTCTCTGTCTCTGTCTCTGTCTCTGTCTCTGTCTGTATCTCTGTCTCTGTCTCTGTCTCTGTCCCTGTCTCTGTCTCTGTCTCTGTCTCTGTCTCTGTCTCTGTGTCTGCCTCTGTCTCTGCCTCTGTCTCTGTCTCTGTCTCTGTCTCTGTCTCTGTCTCTGTCTCTGTCTCTGTCTCTGTCTGTATCTCTGTCTCTGTCTCTGTCTCTGTCCCTGTCTCTGTCTCTGTCTCTGTCTCTGTCTCTGTCTCTGTCTCTGTCTCTGTCTCTGTCTCTGTCTCTGTCTCTGTCTCTGTCTCTGTCTCTGTCTCTGTCTCTGTCTCTGTCTCTGTCTCTGTCTCTGTCTCTGTCTCTGTCTTCGTCTCTGTCTGTGTCTCTGTCCATGTCTCCGTTCCTGTCTTTGTCTCTGTCCCTGTCTCTGTCTCTGTCTCTGTCTCTGTCTCTGTCCGTGTCTCTCCGTCTGTGTCGGTCTCTGTCTCTGTCCCTTGTCTCTGTCTCTGTCTCTGTCTCTGTCTCTGTCTCTGTCCGTGTCTCTGCGTCTGTCTCGGTCTCCGTCTCTGTCCCTTGTCTCTGTCTCTGTATGTGTGTCTGTTCCTGTCTCTGTCTCTGTCTCCATCTCTGTCTGTATCTCTGTCTCTGTCTCTGTCTCTGTCTCTGTCTCTGTCTCTGTCTCTGTCTCTGTCTCTGTCTCTGTCTCTGTCTCTGTCTCTGTCTCTGTCTCTGTCTCTGTCTCTGTCTCTGTCTCTGTCTTCGTCTCTGTCTGTGTCTCTGTCCATGTCTCCGTTCCTGTCTTTGTCTCTGTCCCTGTCTCTGTCTCTGTCTCTGTCTCTGTCTCTGTCCGTGTCTCTCCGTCTGTGTCGGTCTCTGTCTCTGTCCCTTGTCTCTGTCTCTGTCCCTGTCTCTGTCTCTGTCTCTGTCCGTGTCTCTGCGTCTGTCTCGGTCTCCGTCTCTGTCCCTTGTCTCTGTCTTTGTATGTGTGTTTGTTCCTGTCCCTGTCTCTGTCTCTGTCTCTGTCTCTGTCTGTATCTCTGTCTCTGTCTCTGTCTCTGTCCCTGTCTCTGTCTCTGTCTCTGTCTCTGTCTCTGTCTCTGTCTCTGTGTCTGCCTCTGTCTCTGCCTCTGTCTCTGTCTCTGTCTCTGTCTCTGTCTCTGTCTCTGTCTCTGTCTGTATCTCTGTCTCTGTCTCTGTCTCTGTCCCTGTCTCTGTCTCTGTCTCTGTCTCTGTCTCTGTCTCTGTCTCTGTCTCTGTCTCTGTCTCTGTCTCTGTCCCTGTCTCTGTCTCTGTCTTCGTCTCTGTCCCTGTCTCTGTCTCTGTCTCTGTCTCTGTCTCTGTCTCTGTCTGTGTCTTTGTCCATGTCTCCGTTCCTGTCCCTGTCTCAGTCCCTGTCTCTGTCTCTGTCTCTGTCTCTGTCTCTGTCCGTGTCTCTGCGTCTGTCTCGGTCTCTGTCTCTGTCCCTTGTCTCTGTCTCTGTCTCTGTCTCTGTCTTCGCCTCTGTCCCTGTCTCTCTCTCTGTCTCTGTCTCTGTCTGTGTCTCTGTCCATGTCTCCTTTCCTGTCTCTGTCTCTGTCCCTGTCTCTGTCTCTGTCTCTGTCTCTGTCTCTGTCCGTGTCTCTGCGTCTGTCTCGGTCTCTGTCTCTGTCCCTTGTCTCTGTCTCTGTCTCTGTCTCTGTGTCGCCTTCCTCTGTGTCTCTGTCTCCGTCTGTCTCGGTCTCTGTCTCTGTCCCTTGTCTCTGTCTCTGTCTCTGTCTCTGTCTCTGTCCGTGCCTCTGCGCCTGTCTCGGACTCCGTCTCTGTCCCTTGTCTCTGTCTTTGTATGTGTGTTTGTTCCTGTCTCTGTCTCTGTCTCTGTCTGTATCTCTGTCTCTGTCTCTGTCTCTGTCTCTGTCCCTGTCTCTGTCTCTGTCTCTGTCTCTGTCTCTGTCTCTGTCTCTGTGTCTGTCTCTGTCTCTGTCTCTGTCTCTGTCTCTGTCTCTGTCTCTGTCTCTGTCTCTGTCTCTGTCCCTGTCTCTGTCTCTGTCTTCGTCTCTGTCCCTGTCTCTGTCTCTGTCTCTGTCTCTGTCTCTGTCTGTGTCTTTGTCCATGTCTCCGTTCCTGTCTCTGTCTCTGTCCCTGTCTCTGTCTCTGTCTCTGTCTCTGTCTCTGTCCGTGTCTCTCCGTCTGTCACGGTCTCTGTCTCTGTCCCTTGTCTCTGTCTCTGTGTCTGTGTCATTCTCTCTCCGTGTCTCTCCGTCTGTCACGGTCTCTGTCTCTGTCCCTTGTCTCTGTCTCTGTCTCTGTGTCTGTGTCGCCTTCCTCTGTGTCTCTGTCTCTGTCTTTGTCTCTGTCTCTGTCTCTGTCTCTGTCTCTGTCTCTATCTCTGTCTCTGTCTCTGTCTCTGTCTCTGTCTCTGTCTCTGTCTCTGTCTCTGTCTCTGTCTCTGTCTCTGTCTCTGTCTCTGTCTCTGTCTCTGTCTCTGTCTCTGTCTCTGTCTCTGTCTCTGTCTCTGTCTCTGTCTCTGTCTCTGTCTCTGTCTCTGTCTTCGTCTCTGTCTGTGTCTCTGTCCATGTCTCCGTTCCAGTCTTTGTCTCTGTCCCTGTCTCTGTCTCTGTCTCTGTCTCTGTCTCTGTCCGTGTCTCTCCGTCTGTGTCGGTCTCTGTCTCTGTCCCTTGTCTCTGTCTCTGTCTCTGTCTCTGTCCGTGTCTCTGCGTCTGTCTCGGTCTCCGTCTCTGTCCCTTGTCTCTGTCTCTGTATGTGTGTCAGTTCCTGTCTCTGTCTCTGTCTCCATCTCTGTCTGTATCTCTGTCTGTATCTCTGTCTCTGTCTCTGTCTCTGTATGTGTGTCAGTTCCTGTCTCTGTCTCTGTCTCCATCTCTGTCTGTATCTCTGTCTGTATCTCTGTCTCTGTCTCTGTCTCTGTCTCTGTCTCTATCTCTGTCTCTGTCTCTGTCTCTGTCTCTGTCTCTGTCTCTGTCTCTGTCTCTGTCTCTGTCTCTGTCTCTGTCTCTGTCTCTGTCTCTGTCTCTGTCTCTGTCTCTGTCTCTGTCTCTGTCTCTGTCTCTGTCTCTGTCCCTGTCTCTGTCTCTGTCTCTGTCTCTGTCTCTGTCCGTGTCTCTGCGTCTGTCTCGGTCTCTGTCTCTGTGCCTTGTCTCTGTCTCTGTATGTGTGTCTGTTCCTGTCTCTGTCTCTGTCTCTGTCTCTGTCTGTAACTCTATATCTGTCTCTGTCTCTGTCTCTGTCTCTGTCCTGTCTCTGTCTCTGTCTCTGTCTCTGTCTCTGTCTCTGTCTCTGTCTCTGTCTCTGTCTCTGTCTCTGTCTCTGCCTCTGTCTCTCTCTCTGTCTCCGTCTCTGTCTCTGTCTTTGTCTCTGTCTCTGTCTATGTCTCTGTGTCTTTGCCGCTGTCTCTGTGTCTGTGTCTCTCTCTCTGTGTCACCTTCCTCTGTGTCTTTGTCTCTGTCCCTGTCTCTGTCTCTGTCTCTGTCTCTGTCTCTGTCTCTGTCTCTGTCTCTGTCTCTGTCTCTGTCTCTGTCTCTGTCTCTGTTCCTGTCTCTGTCTCTGTCTCTGTCTCTGCCTCTGTCTCTGTCTCTGTCTTCGCCTCTGTCCCTGTCTCTCTCTCTGTCTCTGTCTCTGTCTGTGTCTCTGCCCATGTCTCCTTTCCTGTCTCTGTCTCAGTCCCTGTCTCTGTCTCTGTCTCTGTCTCTGTCTCTGTCCGTGTCTCTGCGCCTGTCTCGGTCTCTGTCTCTGTCCCTTGTCTCTGTCTCTGTATGTGTGTCTGTTCCTGTCTCTGTCTCTGTCTCTGTCTCTGCCTCTGTCTCTGTCTCTGTCTCTGTCTCTGTCTCTGTCTCTGTCTCTGTCTCTGTCTCTGTCTCTGTCTCTGTTCCTGTCTCTGTCCTTGTCTCTGTCTCTGTCTCTGTCTCTGTCTCTGTCTCTGTCTCTGTCTCAGTCTCTGTCTCTGTCTCTGTCTCTGTCTCTGTCCTCGTCTCTGTCCCTGTCTCTGTCTCTGTCTCTGTCTCTGTCTCTGCCTCTGTCTGTGTCTTTGTCCATGTCTCCGTTCCTGTCTCTGTCTCTGTCCCTGTCTCTGTCTCTGTCTCTGTCTCTGTCTCTGTCCGTGTCTATCCGTCTGTCACGGTCTCTGTCTCTGTCCCTTGTCTCTGTCTCTGTCTCTGTCCCATTCTCTCTCCGTGTCTCTCCGTCTGTCACGGTCTCTGTCTCTGTCCCTTGTCTCTGTCTCTGTCTCTGTCCCTGTGTCGCCTTCCTCTGTGTCTCTGTCTCCGTCTTTGTCTCTGTCTCTGTCTCTGTCTCTGTCTCTGCCTCTGTCTCTGTCTCTGTCTCTGTCTCTGTGTCGCCTTCCTCTGTGTCTCTGTCTCTGTCTCTGTCTCTGTTCCTGTCTCTGTCTCTGTCTCTGTCTCTGTCTCTGTCTCTGTCTCTGTCTCTGTCTCTGTCTCTGTCTCTGTCTTCGTCTCTGTCCCTGTCTCTGTCTCTGTCTCTGTCTCTGTCTCTGTCTGTGTCTTTGTCCATGTCTCCGTTCCTGTCTCTGTCTCTGTCCCTGTCTCTGTCTCTGTCTCTGTCTCTGTCTCTGTCCGTGTCTCTCCGTTTGTCACGGTCTCTGTCTCTGTCCCTTGTCTCTGTCTCTGTCTCTGTCTCATTCTCTCTCCGTGTCTCTCCGTCTGTCACGGTCTCTGTCTCTGTCCCTTGTCTCTGTCTCTGTCTCTGTCTCTGTGTCGCCTTCCTCTCTGTCTCTGTCTCTGTCTTTGTTTCTGTCTCTGTCTCTGTCTCTGTCTCTGTCTCTGTCTCTGTCTCTGTCTCTGTCTCTTTCTCTGTCTCTGTCCGTGTCTCTGCGTCTGTCTCGGTCTCTGTCTCTGTCCCTTGTCTCTGTCTCTGTATGTGTGTCTGTTCCTGTCTCTGTCTCTGTCTCTGTCTCTGTCTGTAACTCTATCTCTGTCTCTGTCTCTGTCTCTGTCTCTGTCTCTGTCTCTGTCTCTGTCTCTGTCCATGTCTCCGTTCCTGTCTCTGTCTCTGTCCCTGTCTCTGTCTCTGTCTCTGTCTCTGTCTCTGTCCGTGTCTCTCCGTCTGTCTCGGTCTCTGTCTCAGTCCCTGTCTCTGTCTCTGTCTCTGTCTCTGTCTCTGTCCGTGTCTCTGCGCCTGTCTCGGTCTCTGTCTCTGTCCCTTGTCTCTGTCTCTGTATGTGTGTCTGTTCCTGTCTCTGTCTCTGTCTCTGTCTCTGCCTCTGTCTCTGTCTCTGTCTCTGTCTCTGTCTCTGTCTCTGTCTCTGTACATGTCTCCGTTCCTGTCTCTGTCTCTGTCTCTGTCTCTGTCTCTGTCTCTGTCTCTGTCTCTGTCTCTGTCTTCGTCTCTGTCTGTGTCTCTGTCCATGTCTCCGTTCCTGTCTTTGTCTCTGTCCCTGTCTCTGTCTCTGTCTCTGTCTCTGTCTCTGTCTCTGTCCGTGTCTCTCCGTCTGTGTCGGTCTCTGTCTCTGTCCCTTGTCTCTGTCTCTGTCCCTGTCTCTGTCTCTGTCTCTGTCCGTGTCTCTGCGTCTGTCTCGGTCTCCGTCTCTGTCCCTTGTCTCTGTCTTTGTATGTGTGTTTGTTCCTGTCCCTGTCTCTGTCTCTGTCTCTGTCTCTGTCTGTATCTCTGTCTCTGTCTCTGTCTCTGTCCCTGTCTCTGTCTCTGTCTCTGTCTCTGTCTCTGTCTCTGTGTCTGCCTCTGTCTCTGCCTCTGTCTCTGTCTCTGTCTCTGTCTCTGTCTCTGTCTCTGTCTCTGTCTGTATCTCTGTCTCTGTCTCTGTCTCTGTCCCTGTCTCTGTCTCTGTCTCTGTCTCTGTCTCTGTCTCTGTCTCTGTCTCTGTCTCTGTCTCTGTCTCTGTCTCTGTCTCTGTCTCTGTCCCTGTCTCTGTCTCTGTCTTCGTCTCTGTCCCTGTCTCTGTCTCTGTCTCTGTCTCTGTCTCTGTCTCTGTCTGTGTCTCTGTCCATGTCTCCGTTCCTGTCCCTGTCTCAGTCCCTGTCTCTGTCTCTGTCTCTGTCTCTGTCTCTGTCCGTGTCTCTGCGTCTGTCTCGGTCTCTGTCTCTGTCCCTTGTCTCTGTCTCTGTCTCTGTCTCTGTCTTCGCCTCTGTCCCTGTCTCTCTCTCTGTCTCTGTCTCTGTCTGTGTCTCTGTCCATGTCTCCTTTCCTGTCTCTGTCTCTGTCCCTGTCTCTGTCTCTGTCTCTGTCTCTGTCTCTGTCCGTGTCTCTGCGTCTGTCTCGGTCTCTGTCTCTGTCCCTTGTCTCTGTCTCTGTCTCTGTCTCTGTGTCGCCTTCATCTGTGTCTCTGTCTCCGTCTGTCTCGGTCTCTGTCTCTGTCCCTTGTCTCTGTCTCTGTCTCTGTCTCTGTCTCTGTCCGTGCCTCTGCGCCTGTCTCGGACTCCGTCTCTGTCCCTTGTCTCTGTCTTTGTATGTGTGTTTGTTCCTGTCTCTGTCTCTGTCTCTGTCTGTATCTCTGTCTCTGTCTCTGTCTCTGTCCCTGTCTCTGTCTCTGTCTCTGTCTCTGTCTCTGTCTCTGTCTCTGTCTCTGTCTCTGTCTGTATCTCTGTCTCTGTCTCTGTCTCTGTCCCTGTCTCTGTCTCTGTCTCTGTCTCTGTGTCTTTCTCTGTCTCTGTCTCTGTCTCTGTCTCTGTCTCTGTCTCTGTCTCTGTCTCTGTCTCTGTCTCTGTCTCTGTCTCTGTCTCTGTCTCTGTCTCTGTCTCTGTCTCTGTCTCTGTCTCTGTCCGTGTCTCTGCGTCTGTCTCGGTCTCTGTCTCTGTCCCTTGCCTCTGTCTCTGTATGTGTGTCTGTTCCTGTCTCTGTCTCTGTCTCCATCTCTGTCTGTATCTCTGTCTGTATCTCTGTCTCTGTCTCAGTCTCTGCCTCTGTCTCTATCTGTGTCTCTGTCTCTGTCTCTGTCTCTGTCTCTGTCTCTGTCTCTGTCTCTGTCTCTGTCTCTGTCTCTGTCTCTGTCTCTGTCTCTGTCTCTGTCTCTGTCTCTGTCTCTGTCTCTGTCTCTGTCTCTGTCTCTGTCTCTGTCTCTGTCTCTGTCTCTGTCTTCGTCTCTGTCTGTGTCTCTGTCCATGTCTCCGTTCCTGTCTTTGTCTCTGTCCCTGTCTCTGTCTCTGTCTCTGTCTCTGTCTCTGTCCGTGTCTCTCCGTCTGTGTCGGTCTCTGTCTCTGTCCCTTGTCTCTGTCTCTGTCTCTGTCTCTGTCCGTGTCTCTGCGTCTGTCTCGGTCTCCGTCTCTGTCCCTTGTCTCTGTCTCTGTATGTGTGTCTGTTCCTGTCTCTGTCTCTGTCTCCATCTCTGTCTGTATCTCTGTCTGTATCTCTGTCCCTGTCTCTGTCTCTGTCTCTGTCTCTGTCTCTGTCCGTGTCTCTCCGTCTGTGTCGGTCTCTGTCTCTGTCCCTTGTCTCTGTCTCTGTCTCTGTCTCTGTCCGTGTCTCTGCGTCTGTCTCGGTCTCCGTCTCTGTCCCTTGTCTCTGTCTCTGTATGTGTGTCTGTTCCTGTCTCTGTCTCTGTCTCCATCTCTGTCTGTATCTCTGTCTGTATCTCTGTCTCTGTCTCTGTCTCTGTCTCTGTCTCTGTCTCTATCTCTGTCTCTATCTCTGTCTCTGTCTCTGTCTCTGTCTCTGTCTCTGTCTCTGTCTCTGTCTCTGTCTCTGTCTCTGTCTCTGTCTCTGTCTCTGTCTCTGTCTCTGTCTCTGTCTCTGTCTCTGTCTCTGTCTCTGTCTCTGTCTCTGTCTCTGTCCCTGTCTCTGTCTCTGTCTCTGTCTCTGTCTCTGTCCGTGTCTCTGCGTCTGTCTCGGTCTCTGTCTCTGTGCCTTGTCTCTGTCTCTGTATGTGTGTCTGTTCCTGTCTCTGTCTCTGTCTCTGTCTCTGTCTCTGTCTCTGTCTGTAACTCTATATCTGTCTCTGTCTCTGTCTCTGTCTCTGTCCTGTCTCTGTCTCTGTCTCTGTCTCTGTCTCTGTCTCTGTCTCTGTCTCTGTCTCTGTCTCTGTCTCTGCCTCTGTCTCTCTCTCTGTCTCCGTCTCTGTCTCTGTCTTTGTCTCTGTCTCTGTCTATGTCTCTGTGTCTTTGCCGCTGTCTCTGTGTCTGTGTCTCTCTCTCTGTGTCACCTTCCTCTGTGTCTTTGTCTCTGTCCCTGTCTCTGTCTCTGTCTCTGTCTCTGTCTCTGTCTCTGTCTCTGTCTCTGTCTCTGTCTCTGTCTCTGTCTCTGTCTCTGTTCCTGTCTCTGTCTCTGTCTCTGTCTCTGCCTCTGTCTCTGTCTCTGTCTTCGCCTCTGTCCCTGTCTCTCTCTCTGTCTCTGTCTCTGTCTGTGTCTCTGCCCATGTCTCCTTTCCTGTCTCTGTCTCAGTCCCTGTCTCTGTCTCTGTCTCTGTCTCTGTCTCTGTCCGTGTCTCTGCGCCTGTCTCGGTCTCTGTCTCTGTCCCTTGTCTCTGTCTCTGTATGTGTGTCTGTTCCTGTCTCTGTCTCTGTCTCTGTCTCTGCCTCTGTCTCTGTCTCTGTCTCTGTCTCTGTCTCTGTCTCTGTCTCTGTCTCTGTCTCTGTCTCTGTCTCTGTCTCTGTCTCTGTCTCTGTTCCTGTCTCTGTCTCTGTCTCTGTCTCTGTCTCTGTCTCTGTCTCTGTCTCTGTCTCTGTCTCAGTCTCTGTCTCTGTCTCTGTCTCTGTCTCTGTCCTCGTCTCTGTCCCTGTCTCTGTCTCTGTCTCTGTCTCTGTCTCTGTCTCTGTCTGTGTCTTTGTCCATGTCTCCGTTCCTGTCTCTGTCTCTGTCCCTGTCTCTGTCTCTGTCTCTGTCTCTGTCTCTGTCCGTGTCTATCCGTCTGTCACGGTCTCTGTCTCTGTCCCTTGTCTCTGTCTCTGTCTCTGTCCCATTCTCTCTCCGTGTCTCTCCGTCTGTCACGGTCTCTGTCTCTGTCCCTTGTCTCTGTCTCTGTCTCTGTCTCTGTGTCGCCTTCCTCTGTGTCTCTGTCTCCGTCTCTGTCTCTGTCTCTGTCTCTGTCTCTGTCTCTGCCTCTGTCTCTGTCTCTGTCTCTGTCTCTGTGTCGCCTTCCTCTGTGTCTCTGTCTCTGTCTCTGTCTCTGTTCCTGTCTCTGTCTCTGTCTCTGTCTCTGTCTCTGTCTCTGTCTCTGTCTCTGTCTCTGTCTCTGTCTCTGTCTTCGTCTCTGTCCCTGTCTCTGTCTCTGTCTCTGTCTCTGTCTCTGTCTGTGTCTTTGTCCATGTCTCCGTTCCTGTCTCTGTCTCTGTCCCTGTCTCTGTCTCTGTCTCTGTCTCTGTCTCTGTCCGTGTCTCTCCGTTTGTCACGGTCTCTGTCTCTGTCCCTTGTCTCTGTCTCTGTCTCTGTCTCATTCTCTCTCCGTGTCTCTCCGTCTGTCACGGTCTCTGTCTCTGTCCCTTGTCTCTGTCTCTGTCTCTGTCTCTGTGTCGCCTTCCTCTCTGTCTCTGTCTCTGTCTTTGTTTCTGTCTCTGTCTCTGTCTCTGTCTCTGTCTCTGTCTCTGTGTCGCCTTCCTCTGTGTCTCTGTCTCTGTCTCTGTCTCTGTCTCTGTCTCTGTCTCTGTCTCTGCCTCTGTCTCTGTCTCTGTCTCTGTCTCTGTGTCGCCTTCCTCTGTGTCTCTGTCTCTGTCTCTGTCTCTGTTCCTGTCTCTGTCTCTGTCTCTGTCTCTGTCTCTGTCTCTGTCTCTGTCTCTGTCTCTGTCTCTGTCTTCGTCTCTGTCCCTGTCTCTGTCTCTGTCTCTGTCCTCGTCTCTGTCCCTGTCTCTGTCTCTGTCTCTGTCTCTGTCTCTGTCTCTGTCTCTGTCTCTGTCTCTGTCTCTGTCTCTGTCTCTGTCTCTTTCTCTGTCTCTGTCCGTGTCTCTGCGTCTGTCTCGGTCTCTGTCTCTGTCCCTTGTCTCTGTCTCTGTATGTGTGTCTGTTCCTGTCTCTGTCTCTGTCTCTGTCTCAGTCTCTGTCTCTGTCTCTGTCTCTGTCTCTGTCCTCGTCTCTGTCCCTGTCTCTGTCTCTGTCTCTGTCTCTGTCTCTGTCTCTGTCTGTGTCTTTGTCCATGTCTCCGTTCCTGTCTCTGTCTCTGTCCCTGTCTCTGTCTCTGTCTCTGTCTCTGTCTCTGTCTCTGTCCGTGTCTATCCGTCTGTCACGGTCTCTGTCTCTGTCCCTTGTCTCTGTCTCTGTCTCTGTCCCATTCTCTCTCCGTGTCTCTCCGTCTGTCACGGTCTCTGTCTCTGTCCCTTGTCTCTGTCTCTGTCTCTGTCTCTGTGTCGCCTTCCTCTGTGTCTCTGTCTCCGTCTTTGTCTCTGTCTCTGTCTCTGTCTCTGTCTCTGCCTCTGTCTCTGTCTCTGTCTCTGTCTCTGTGTCGCCTTCCTCTGTGTCTCTGTCTCTGTCTCTGTCTCTGTTCCTGTCTCTGTCTCTGTCTCTGTCTCTGTCTCTGTCTCTGTCTCTGTCTCTGTCTCTGTCTCTGTCTTCGTCTCTGTCCCTGTCTCTGTCTCTGTCTCTGTCTCTGTCTCTGTCTGTGTCTCTGTCCATGTCTCCGTTCCTGTCTTTGTCTCTGTCCCTGTCTCTGTCTCTGTCTCTGTCTCTGTCTCTGTCCGTGTCTCTCCGTCTGTGTCGGTCTCTGTCTCTGTCCCTTGTCTCTGTCTCTGTCTCTGTCTCTGTCCGTGTCTCTGCGTCTGTCTCGGTCTCCGTCTCTGTCCCTTGTCTCTGTCTCTGTATGTGTGTCTGTTCCTGTCTCTGTCTCTGTCTCCATCTCTGTCTGTATCTCTGTCTGTATCTCTGTCTCTGTCTCTGTCTCTGTCTCTGTCTCTATCTCTGTCTCTATCTCTGTCTCTGTCTCTGTCTCTGTCTCTGTCTCTGTCTCTGTCTCTGTCTCTGTCTCTGTCTCTGTCTCTGTCTCTGTCTCTGTCTCTGTCTCTGTCTCTGTCTCTGTCTCTGTCTCTGTCTCTGTCTCTGTCCCTGTCTCTGTCTCTGTCTCTGTCTCTGTCTCTGTCCGTGTCTCTGCGTCTGTCTCGGTCTCTGTCTCTGTGCCTTGTCTCTGTCTCTGTATGTGTGTCTGTTCCTGTCTCTGTCTCTGTCTCTGTCTCTGTCTCTCTCTCTGTCTGTAACTCTATATCTGTCTCTGTCTCTGTCTCTGTCTCTGTCCTGTCTCTGTCTCTGTCTCTGTCTCTGTCTCTGTCTCTGTCTCTGTCTCTGTCTCTGTCTCTGTCTCTGTCTCTGCCTCTGTCTCTCTCTCTGTCTCCGTCTCTGTCTCTGTCTTTGTCTCTGTCTCTGTCTATGTCTCTGTGTCTTTGCCGCTGTCTCTGTGTCTGTGTCTCTCTCTCTGTGTCACCTTCCTCTGTGTCTTTGTCTCTGTCCCTGTCTCTGTCTCTGTCTCTGTCTCTGTCTCTGTCTCTGTCTCTGTCTCTGTCTCTGTCTCTGTCTCTGTCTCTGTCTCTGTTCCTGTCTCTGTCTCTGTCTCTGTCTCTGCCTCTGTCTCTGTCTCTGTCTTCGCCTCTGTCCCTGTCTCTCTCTCTGTCTCTGTCTCTGTCTGTGTCTCTGCCCATGTCTCCTTTCCTGTCTCTGTCTCAGTCCCTGTCTCTGTCTCTGTCTCTGTCTCTGTCTCTGTCCGTGTCTCTGCGCCTGTCTCGGTCTCTGTCTCTGTCCCTTGTCTCTGTCTCTGTATGTGTGTCTGTTCCTGTCTCTGTTTCTGTCTCTGTCTCTGCCTCTGTCTCTGTCTCTGTCTCTGTCTCTGTCTCTGTCTCTGTCTCTGTCTCTGTCTCTGTCTCTGTCTCTGTCTCTGTCTCTGTCTCTGTCTCTGTCTCTGTTCCTGTCTCTGTCTCTGTCTCTGTCTCTGTCTCTGTCTCTGTCTCTGTCTCTGTCTCTGTCTCAGTCTCTGTCTCTGTCTCTGTCTCTGTCTCTGTCCTCGTCTCTGTCCCTGTCTCTGTCTCTGTCTCTGTCTCTGTCTCTGTCTCTGTCTCTGTCTGTGTCTTTGTCCATGTCTCCGTTCCTGTCTCTGTCTCTGTCCCTGTCTCTGTCTCTGTCTCTGTCTCTGTCTCTGTCCGTGTCTATCCGTCTGTCACGGTCTCTGTCTCTGTCCCTTGTCTCTGTCTCTGTCTCTGTCCCATTCTCTCTCCGTGTCTCTCCGTCTGTCACGGTCTCTGTCTCTGTCCCTTGTCTCTGTCTCTGTCTCTGTCTCTGTGTCGCCTTCCTCTGTGTCTCTGTCTCCGTCTCTGTCTCTGTCTCTGTCTCTGTCTCTGTCTCTGCCTCTGTCTCTGTCTCTGTCTCTGTCTCTGTGTCGCCTTCCTCTGTGTCTCTGTCTCTGTCTCTGTCTCTGTTCCTGTCTCTGTCTCTGTCTCTGTCTCTGTCTCTGTCTCTGTCTCTGTCTCTGTCTCTGTCTCTGTCTTCGTCTCTGTCCCTGTCTCTGTCTCTGTCTCTGTCTCTGTCTCTGTCTGTGTCTTTGTCCATGTCTCCGTTCCTGTCTCTGTCTCTGTCCCTGTCTCTGTCTCTGTCTCTGTCTCTGTCTCTGTCCGTGTCTCTCCGTTTGTCACGGTCTCTGTCTCTGTCCCTTGTCTCTGTCTCTGTCTCTGTCTCATTCTCTCTCCGTGTCTCTCCGTCTGTCACGGTCTCTGTCTCTGTCCCTTGTCTCTGTCTCTGTCTCTGTCTCTGTGTCGCCTTCCTCTCTGTCTCTGTCTCTGTCTTTGTTTCTGTCTCTGTCTCTGTTTCTGTCTCTGTCTCTGTCTCTGTCTCTGTCTCTGTCTCTGTCTCTGTCTCTGTCTCTTTCTCTGTCTCTGTCCGTGTCTCTGCGTCTGTCTCGGTCTCTGTCTCTGTCCCTTGTCTCTGTCTCTGTATGTGTGTCTGTTCCTGTCTCTGTCTCTGTCTCTGTCTCAGTCTCTGTCTCTGTCTCTGTCTCTGTCTCTGTCCTCGTCTCTGTCCCTGTCTCTGTCTCTGTCTCTGTCTCTGTCTCTGTCTCTGTCTGTGTCTTTGTCCATGTCTCCGTTCCTGTCTCTGTCTCTGTCCCTGTCTCTGTCTCTGTCTCTGTCTCTGTCTCTGTCTCTGTCCGTGTCTATCCGTCTGTCACGGTCTCTGTCTCTGTCCCTTGTCTCTGTCTCTGTCTCTGTCCCATTCTCTCTCCGTGTCTCTCCGTCTGTCACGGTCTCTGTCTCTGTCCCTTGTCTCTGTCTCTGTCTCTGTCTCTGTGTCGCCTTCCTCTGTGTCTCTGTCTCCGTCTTTGTCTCTGTCTCTGTCTCTGTCTCTGTCTCTGCCTCTGTCTCTGTCTCTGTCTCTGTCTCTGTGTCGCCTTCCTCTGTGTCTCTGTCTCTGTCTCTGTCTCTGTTCCTGTCTCTGTCTCTGTCTCTGTCTCTGTCTCTGTCTCTGTCTCTGTCTCTGTCTCTGTCTCTGTCTTCGTCTCTGTCCCTGTCTCTGTCTCTGTCTCTGTCTCTGTCTCTGTCTGTGTCTTTGTCCATGTCTCCGTTCCTGTCTCTGTCTCTGTCCCTGTCTCTGTCTCTGTCTCTGTCTCTGTCTCTGTCTCTGTCCGTGTCTCTCCGTTTGTCACGGTCTCTGTCTCTGTCCCTTGTCTCTGTCTCTGTCTCTGTCTCATTCTCTCTCCGTGTCTCTCCGTCTGTCACGGTCTCTGTCTCTGTCCCTTGTCTCTGTCTCTGTCTCTGTCTCTGTGTCGCCTTCCTCTCTGTCTCTGTCTCTGTCTTTGTTTCTGTCTCTGTCTCTGTCTCTGTCTCTGTCTCTGTCTCTGTCTCTGTCTCTGTCTCTGTCTCTGTCTCTGTCTCTTTCTCTGTCTCTGTCCGTGTCTCTGCGTCTGTCTCGGTCTCTGTCTCTGTCCCTTGTCTCTGTCTCTGTATGTGTGTCTGTTCCTGTCTCTGTCTCTGTCTCTGTCTCTGTCTGTAACTCTATCTCTGTCTCTGTCTCTGTCTCTGTCTCTGTCTCTGTCTCTGTCTCTGTCTCTGTCTCTGTCTCTGTCCATGTCTCCGTTCCTGTCTCTGTCTCTGTCCCTGTCTCTGTCTCTGTCTCTGTCTCTGTCTCTGTCCGTGTCTCTCCGTCTGTCTCGGTCTCTGTCTCAGTCCCTGTCTCTGTCTCTGTCTCTGTCTCTGTCTCTGTCCATGTCTCCGTTCCTGTCTCTGTCTCTGTCTCTGTCTCTGTCTCTGTCTCTGTCTCTGTCTCTGTCTCTGTCTTCGTCTCTGTCTGTGTCTCTGTCCATGTCTCCGTTCCTGTCTTTGTCTCTGTCCCTGTCTCTGTCTCTGTCTCTGTCTCTGTCTCTGTCCGTGTCTCTCCGTCTGTGTCGGTCTCTGTCTCTGTCCCTTGTCTCTGTCTCTGTCCCTGTCTCTGTCTCTGTCTCTGTCCGTGTCTCTGCGTCTGTCTCGGTCTCCGTCTCTGTCCCTTGTCTCTGTCTTTGTATGTGTGTTTGTTCCTGTCCCTGTCTCTGTCTCTGTCTCTGTCTCTGTCTGTATCTCTGTCTCTGTCTCTGTCTCTGTCCCTGTCTCTGTCTCTGTCTCTGTCTCTGTCTCTGTCTCTGTGTCTGCCTCTGTCTCTGCCTCTGTCTCTGTCTCTGTCTCTGTCTCTGTCTCTGTCTCTGTCTCTGTCTCTGTCTGTATCTCTGTCTCTGTCTCTGTCTCTGTCCCTGTCTCTGTCTCTGTCTCTGTCTCTGTCTCTGTCTCTGTCTCTGTCTCTGTCTCTGTCTCTGTCTCTGTCTCTGTCCCTGTCTCTGTCTCTGTCTTCGTCTCTGTCCCTGTCTCTGTCTCTGTCTCTGTCTCTGTCTCTGTCTCTGTCTCTGTCTGTGTCTTTGTCCATGTCTCCGTTCCTGTCCCTGTCTCAGTCCCTGTCTCTGTCTCTGTCTCTGTCTCTGTCTCTGTCTCTGTCCGTGTCTCTGCGTCTGTCTCGGTCTCTGTCTCTGTCCCTTGTCTCTGTCTCTGTCTCTGTCTCTGTCTTCGCCTCTGTCCCTGTCTCTCTCTCTGTCTCTGTCTCTGTCTGTGTCTCTGTCCATGTCTCCTTTCCTGTCTCTGTCTCTGTCCCTGTCTCTGTCTCTGTCTCTGTGTCGCCTTCCTCTGTGTCTCTGTCTCCGTCTGTCTCGGTCTCTGTCTCTGTCCCTTGTCTCTGTCTCTGTCTCTGTCTCTGTCTCTGTCCGTGCCTCTGCGCCTGTCTCGGACTCCGTCTCTGTCCCTTGTCTCTGTCTTTGTATGTGTGTTTGTTCCTGTCTCTGTCTCTGTCTCTGTCTGTATCTCTGTCTCTGTCTCTGTCTCTGTCCCTGTCTCTGTCTCTGTCTCTGTCTCTGTCTCTGTGTCTGTCTCTGTCTCTGTCTCTGTCTCTGTCTCTGTCTCTGTCTCTGTCTCTGTCTCTGTCTCTGTCTCTGTCTCTGTCTCTGTCTCTGTCTCTGTCTCTGTCTCTGTCTCTGTCCGTGTCTCTGCGTCTGTCTCGGTCTCTGTCTCTGTCCCTTTCCTCTGTCTCTGTATGTGTGTCTGTTCCTGTCTCTGTCTCTGTCTCTGTCTGTAACTCTATCTCTGTCTCTGTCTCTGTCTCTGTCTCTGTCTCTGTCTCTGTCCATGTCTCCGTTCCTGTCTCTGTCTCTGTCCCTGTCTCTGTCTCTGTCTCTGTCTCTGTCTCTGTCTCTGTCCGTGTCTCTCCGTCTGTCTCGGTCTCTGTCTCTGTCCCATGTCTCTGTCTCTGTCTCTGCCTCTGTCTCTGTCCGTGCCTCTGCGCCTGTCTCGGACTCCGTCTCTATCCATTGTCTCTGTCTTTGTATGTGTGTTTGTTCCTGTCCCTGTCTCTGTCTCTGTCTCTGTCTCTGTCTGTATCTCTGTCTCTGTCTCTGTCTCTGTTCCTGTCTCTGTCTCTGTCTCTGTCTCTGTCTCTGTGTCTGCCTCTGTCTCTGCCTCTGTCTCTGTCTCTGTCTCTGTCTCTGTCTCTGTCTCTGTCTGTATCTCTGTCTCTGTCCCTTGTCTCTGTCTCTGTCCCTGTCTCTGTCTCTGTCTCTGTCCGTGTCTCTGCGTCTGTCTCGGTCTCCGTCTCTGTCCCTTGTCTCTGTCTTTGTATGTGTGTTTGTTCCTGTCCCTGTCTCTGTCTCTGTCTCTGTCTCTGTCTGTATCTCTGTCTCTGTCTCTGTCTCTGTCCCTGTCTCTGTCTCTGTCTCTGTCTCTGTCTGTGTCTTTGTCCATGTCTCCGTTCCTGTCCCTGTCTCAGTCCCTGTCTCTGTCTCTGTCTCTGTCTCTGTCTCTGTCCGTGTCTCTGCGTCTGTCTCGGTCTCTGTCTCTGTCCCTTGTCTCTGTCTCTGTCTCTGTCTCTGTCTTCGCCTCTGTCCCTGTCTCTCTCTCTGTCTCTGTCTCTGTCTGTGTCTCTGTCCATGTCTCCTTTCCTGTCTCTGTCTCTGTCCCTGTCTCTGTCTCTGTCTCTGTCTCTGTCTCTGTCCGTGTCTCTGCGTCTGTCTCGGTCTCTGTCTCTGTCCCTTGTCTCTGTCTCTGTCTCTGTCTCTGTGTCGCCTTCCTCTGTGTCTCTGTCTCCGTCTGTCTCGGTCTCTGTCTCTGTCCCTTGTCTCTGTCTCTGTCTCTGTCTCTGTCTCTGTCCGTGCCTCTGCGCCTGTCTCGGACTCCGTCTCTGTCCCTTGTCTCTGTCTTTGTATGTGTGTTTGTTCCTGTCTCTGTCTCTGTCTCTGTCTGTATCTCTGTCTCTGTCTCTGTCTCTGTCCCTGTCTCTGTCTCTGTCTCTGTCTCTGTGTCTGTCTCTGTCTCTGTCTCTGTCTCTGTCTCTGTCTCTGTCTCTGTCTCTGTCTCTGTCTCTGTCTCTGTCTGTATCTCTGTCTCTGTCTCTGTCTCTGTCCCTGTCTCTGTCTCTGTCTCTGTCTCTGTGTCTTTCTCTGTCTCTGTCTCTGTCTCTGTCTCTGTCTCTGTCTCTGTCTCTGTCTCTGTCTCTGTCTCTGTCTCTGTCTCTGTCTCTGTCTCTGTCTCTGTCCGTGTCTCTGCGTCTGTCTCGGTCTCTGTCTCTGTCCCTTTCCTCTGTCTCTGTATGTGTGTCTGTTCCTGTCTCTGTCTCTGTCTCTGTCTGTAACTCTATCTCTGTCTCTGTCTCTGTCCCTGTCTCTGTCTCTGTCTCTGTCCATGTCTCCGTTCCTGTCTCTGTC
>OX243801.1:15232500-15260000 GCA_945859595.2 Megachile willughbiella
GTCCCTTGTCTCTGTCTCTGTCTCTGTCTCTGTGTCGCCTTCCTCTGTGTCTCTGTCTCTGTCTTTGTCTCTGTCTCTGTCTCTGTCTCTGTCTCTGTCTCTGTCTCTGTCTCTGTCTCTGTCTCTGTCTCTGTCTCTGTCTCTGTCTCTGTCTCTGTCTCTGTCTCTGTCTCTGTCCGTGTCTCTGCGTCTGTCTCGGTCTCTGTCTCTGTCCCTTGCCTCTGTCTCTGTATGTGTGTCTGTTCCTGTCTCTGTCTCTGTCTCTGTCTGTAACTCTATCTCTGTCTCTGTCTCTGTCTCTGTCTCTGTCTCTGTCTCTGTCTCTGTCTCTGTCTCTGTCTCTGTCTCTGTCTCTGTCTCTGTCTCTGTCTCTGTCTCTGTCTCTGTCTCTGTCTCTGTCTCCGTCTCTGTCTTCGTCTCTGTCCCTGTCTCTGTCTCTGTCTCTGTCTCTGTCTCTGTCTCTGTCTGTGTCTTTGTCCATGTCTCTGTCTCTGTCTCTGTCTCTGTCTCTGTCCCTGTCTCTGTCTCTGTCTTCGTCTCTGTCCCTGTCTCTGTCTCTGTCTCTGTCTCTGTCTCTGTCTCTGTCTGTGTCTTTGTCCATGTCTCCGTTCCTGTCTCTGTCTCAGTCCCTGTCTCTGTCTCTGTCTCTGTCTCTGTCTCTGTCTCTGTCCGTGTCTCTCCGTCTGTCACGGTCTCTGTCTCTGTCGCTTGTCTCTGTCTCTGTCTCTGTGTCATTCTCTCTCCGTGTCTCTCCGTCTGTCACGGTCTCTGTCTCTGTCCCTTGTCTCTGTCTCTGTCTCTGTCTCTGTGTCGCCTTCCTCTGTGTCTCTGTCTCTGTCTTTGTCTCTGTCTCTGTCTCTGTCTCTGTCTCTGTCTCTGTCTCTGTCTCTGTCTCTGTCTCTGTCTCTGTCTCTGTCTCTGTCTCTGTCTCTGTCTCTGTCCGTGTCTCTGCGTCTGTCTCGGTCTCTGTCTCTGTCCCTTGCCTCTGTCTCTGTATGTGTGTCTGTTCCTGTCTCTGTCTCTGTCTCTGTCTGTAACTCTATCTCTGTCCCTGTCTCTGTCTCTGTCTCTGTCTCTGTCTCTGTCTCTGTCTCTGTCTCTGTCTCTGTCTCTGTCTCTGTCTCCGTCTCTGTCTTCGTCTCTGTCCCTGTCTCTGTCTCTGTCTCTGTCTCTGTCTGTGTCTTTGTCCATGTCTCCGTTCCTGTCTCTGTCTCTGTCCCTGTCTCTGTCTCTGTCTCTGTCTCTGTCTCTGTCTCTGTCTCTGTCTCTGTCTCTGTCTCTGTCTCTGTCTCTGTCTCTGTCTCTGTCTCTGTCTCTGTCTCTGTCTCTGTCTCTGTCTCTGTCTCTGTCTCTGTCTCTGTCTCTGTCTCTGTCTCTGTCTCTGTCTCTGTCTCTGTCTTCGCCTCTGTCCCTGTCTCTCTCTCTGTCTCTGTCTCTGTCTGTGTCTCTGTCCATGTCTCCTTTCCTGTCTCTGTCTCTGTCCCTGTCTCTGTCTCTGTCTCTGTCTCTGTCTCTGTCCGTGTCTCTGCGTCTGTCTCGGTCTCTGTCTCTGTCCCTTGTCTCTGTCTCTGTCTCTGTCTCTGTGTCGCCTTCCTCTGTGTCTCTGTCTCCGTCTGTCTCGGTCTCTGTCTCTGTCCCTTGTCTCTGTCTCTGTCTCTGTCTCTGTCTCTTTCCGTGCCTCTGCGCCTGTCTCGGACTCCGTCTCTGTCCCTTGTCTCTGTCTTTGTATGTGTGTTTGTTCCTGTCTCTGTCTCTGTCTCTGTCTGTATCTCTGTCTCTGTCTCTGTCTCTGTCCCTGTCTCTGTCTCTGTCTCTGTTCCTGTCTCTGTCTCTGTCTCTGTCTCTGTCTCTGTCTCTGTCTCTGTCTCTGTCTCTGTCCATGTCTCCGTTCCTGTCTCTGTCTCTGTCCCTGTCTCTGTCTCTGTCTCTGTCTCTGTCTCTGTCCGTGTCTCCCCGTCTGTCTCGGTCTCTGTCTCTGTCCCTTGTCTCTGCCTCTGTCTCTGTCTCTGTCTCTGTCCGTGCCTCTGCGTCTGTCTCGGACTCCGTCTCTATCCCTTGTCTCTGTCTTTGTATGTGTGTTTGTTCCTGTCCCTGTCTCTGTCTCTGTCTCTGTCTCTGTCTGTATCTCTGTCTCTGTCTCTGTCTCTGTCCCTGTCTCTGTCTCTGTCTCTGTCTCTGTCTCTGTGTCTGCCTCTGTCTCTGCCTCTGTCTCTGTCTCTGTCTCTGTCTCTGTCTCTGTCTCTGTCTCTGTCTCTGTCTCTGTCTCTGTCTCTGTCTCTGTCTGTATCTCTGTCTCTGTCTCTGTCTCTGTCCCTGTCTCTGTCTCTGTCTCTGTCTCTGTCTCTGTCTCTGTCTCTGTCTCTGTCCCTGTCTCTGTCTCTGTCTTCGTCTCTGTCCCTGTCTCTGTCTCTGTCTCTGTCTCTGTCTCTGTCTCTGTCTCTGTCTCTGTCTGTGTCTTTGTCCATGTCTCCGTTCCTGTCTCTGTCTCAGTCCCTGTCTCTGTCTCTGTCTCTGTCTCTGTCTCTGTCCGTGTCTCTCCGTCTGTCACGGTCTCTGTCTCTGTCGCTTGTCTCTGTCTCTGTCTCTGTGTCATTCTCTCTCCGTGTCTCTCCGTCTGTCACGGTCTCTGTCTCTGTCCCTTGTCTCTGTCTCTGTCTCTGTCTCTGTGTCGCCTTCCTCTGTGTCTCTGTCTCTGTCTTTGTCTCTGTCTCTGTCTCTGTCTCTGTCTCTGTCTCTGTCTCTGTCTCTGTCTCTGTCTCTGTCTCTGTCTCTGTCTCTGTCTCTGTCTCTGTCTCTGTCCGTGTCTCTGCGTCTGTCTCGGTCTCTGTCTCTGTCCCTTGCCTCTGTCTCTGTATGTGTGTCTGTTCCTGTCTCTGTCTCTGTCTCTGTCTGTAACTCTATCTCTGTCTCTGTCTCTGTCTCTGTCTCTGTCTCTGTCTCTGTCTCTGTCTCTGTCTCTGTCTCTGTCTCTGTCTCTGTCTCTGTCTCTGTCTCTGTCTCTGTCTCTGTCTCCGTCTCTGTCTTCGTCTCTGTCCCTGTCTCTGTCTCTGTCTCTGTCTCTGTCTCTGTCTCTGTCTGTGTCTTTGTCCATGTCTCTGTCTCTGTCTCTGTCTCTGTCTCTGTCCCTGTCTCTGTCTCTGTCTTCGTCTCTGTCCCTGTCTCTGTCTCTGTCTCTGTCTCTGTCTCTGTCTCTGTCTGTGTCTTTGTCCATGTCTCCGTTCCTGTCTCTGTCTCAGTCCCTGTCTCTGTCTCTGTCTCTGTCTCTGTCTCTGTCTCTGTCCGTGTCTCTCCGTCTGTCACGGTCTCTGTCTCTGTCGCTTGTCTCTGTCTCTGTCTCTGTGTCATTCTCTCTCCGTGTCTCTCCGTCTGTCACGGTCTCTGTCTCTGTCCCTTGTCTCTGTCTCTGTCTCTGTCTCTGTGTCGCCTTCCTCTGTGTCTCTGTCTCTGTCTTTGTCTCTGTCTCTGTCTCTGTCTCTGTCTCTGTCTCTGTCTCTGTCTCTGTCTCTGTCTCTGTCTCTGTCTCTGTCTCTGTCTCTGTCTCTGTCTCTGTCCGTGTCTCTGCGTCTGTCTCGGTCTCTCTCTCTGTCCCTTGCCTCTGTCTCTGTATGTGTGTCTGTTCCTGTCTCTGTCTCTGTCTCTGTCTGTAACTCTATCTCTGTCTCTGTCTCTGTCTCTGTCTCTGTCTCTGTCTCTGTCTCTGTCTCTGTCTCTGTCTCTGTCTCTGTCTCTGTCTCCGTCTCTGTCTTCGTCTCTGTCCCTGTCTCTGTCTCTGTCTCTGTCTCTGTCTGTGTCTTTGTCCATGTCTCCGTTCCTGTCTCTGTCTCTGTCCCTGTCTCTGTCTCTGTCTCTGTCTCTGTCTCTGTCTCTGTCTCTGTCTCTGTCTCTGTCTCTGTCTCTGTCTCTGTCTCTGTCTCTGTCTCTGTCTCTGTCTCTGTCTCTGTCTCTGTCTCTGTCTCTGTCTCTGTCTCTGTCTCTGTCTCTGTCTCTGTCTCTGTCTCTGTCTTCGCCTCTGTCCCTGTCTCTCTCTCTGTCTCTGTCTCTGTCTGTGTCTCTGTCCATGTCTCCTTTCCTGTCTCTGTCTCTGTCCCTGTCTCTGTCTCTGTCTCTGTCTCTGTCTCTGTCCGTGTCTCTGCGTCTGTCTCGGTCTCTGTCTCTGTCCCTTGTCTCTGTCTCTGTCTCTGTCTCTGTGTCGCCTTCCTCTGTGTCTCTGTCTCCGTCTGTCTCGGTCTCTGTCTCTGTCCCTTGTCTCTGTCTCTGTCTCTGTCTCTGTCTCTTTCCGTGCCTCTGCGCCTGTCTCGGACTCCGTCTCTGTCCCTTGTCTCTGTCTTTGTATGTGTGTTTGTTCCTGTCTCTGTCTCTGTCTCTGTCTGTATCTCTGTCTCTGTCTCTGTCTCTGTCCCTGTCTCTGTCTCTGTCTCTGTCTCTGTCTCTGTCTCTGTGTCTGTCTCTGTCTCTGTCTCTGTCTCTGTCTCTGTCTCTGTCTCTGTCTCTGTCTCTGTCTCTGTCTCTGTCTCTGTCTCTGTCTCTGTCTGTATCTCTGTCTCTGTCTCTGTCTCTGTCCCTGTCTCTGTCTCTGTCTCTGTCTCTGTCCCTGTCTCTGTCTCTGTCTCTGTCTCTGTCTCTGTCTCTGTCTCTGTCTCTGTCTCTGTCTCTGTCTTCGTCTCTGTCCCTGTCTCTGTCTCTGTCTCTGTCTCTGTCTCTGTCTCTGTCTGTGTCTTTGACCATGTCTCCGTTCCTGTCTCTGTCTCTGTCCCTGTCTCTGTCTCTGTCTCTGTCTCTGTCTCTGTCTCTGTCTCTGTCTCTGTCTCTGTCTCTGTCTCTGTCTCTGTCTCTGTCTCTGTCTCTGTCTCTGTCTCTGTCTCTGTCTCTGTCTCTGTCTCTGTCTCTGTCTCTGTCTCTGTCTCTGTCTCTGTCTCTGTCTTCGCCTCTGTCCCTGTCTCTCTCTCTGTCTCTGTCTCTGTCTGTGTCTCTGTCCATGTCTCCTTTCCTGTCTCTGTCTCTGTCCCTGTCTCTGTCTCTGTCTCTGTCTCTGTCTCTGTCCGTGTCTCTGCGTCTGTCTCGGTCTCTGTCTCTGTCCCTTGTCTCTGTCTCTGTCTCTGTCTCTGTGTCGCCTTCCTCTGTGTCTCTGTCTCCATCTGTCTCGGTCTCTGTCTCTGTCCCTTGTCTCTGTCTCTGTCTCTGTCTCTGTCTCTGTCCGTGCCTCTGCGCCTGTCTCGGACTCCGTCTCTGTCCCTTGTCTCTGTCTTTGTATGTGTGTTTGTTCCTGTCTCTGTCTCTGTCTGTATCTCTGTCTCTGTCTCTGTCTCTGTCCCTGTCTCTGTCTCTGTCTCTGTTCCTGTCTCTGTCTCTGTCTCTGTCTCTGTCTCTGTCTCTGTCTCTGTCCATGTCTCCGTTCCTGTCTCTGTCTCTGTCCCTGTCTCTGTCTCTGTCTCTGTCTCTGTCTCTGTCCGTGTCTCCCCGTCTGTCTCGGTCTCTGTCTCTGTCCCTTGTCTCTGCCTCTGTCTCTGTCTCTGTCTCTGTCCGTGCCTCTGCGCCTGTCTCGGACTCCGTCTCTATCCCTTGTCTCTGTCTTTGTATGTGTGTTTGTTCCTGTCCCTGTCTCTGTCTCTGTCTCTGTCTCTGTCTGTATCTCTGTCTCTGTCTCTGTCTCTGTCCCTGTCTCTGTCTCTGTCTCTGTCTCTGTCTCTGTGTCTGCCTCTGTCTCTGCCTCTGTCTCTGTCTCTGTCTCTGTCTCTGTCTCTGTCTCTGTCTCTGTCTCTGTCTCTGTCTCTGTCTGTATCTCTGTCTCTGTCTCTGTCTCTGTCCCTGTCTCTGTCTCTGTCTCTGTCTCTGTCTCTGTGTCTGTCTCTGTCTCTGTCTCTGTCTCTGTCTCTGTCTCTGTCTCTGTCTCTGTCTCTGTCTCTGTCTCTGTCTCTGTCTGTATCTCTGTCTCTGTCTCTGTCTCTGTCCCTGTCTCTGTCTCTGTCTCTGTCTCTGTCCCTGTCTCTGTCTCTGTCTCTGTCTCTGTCTCTGTCTCTGTCTCTGTCTCTGTCTCTGTCTCTGTCTTCGTCTCTGTCCCTGTCTCTGTCTCTGTCTCTGTCTCTGTCTCTGTCTCTGTCTGTGTCTTTGACCATGTCTCCGTTCCTGTCTCTGTCTCTGTCCCTGTCTCTGTCTCTGTCTCTGTCTCTGTCTCTGTCTCTGTCTCTGTCTCTGTCTCTGTCTCTGTCTCTGTCTCTGTCTCTGTCTCTGTCTCTGTCTCTGTCTCTGTCTCTGTCTCTGTCTCTGTCTCTGTCTCTGTCTCTGTCTCTGTCTCTGTCTCTGTCTCTGTCTCTGTCTCTGTCTCTGTCTCTGTCTTCGCCTCTGTCCCTGTCTCTCTCTCTGTCTCTGTCTCTGTCTGTGTCTCTGTCCATGTCTCCTTTCCTGTCTCTGTCTCTGTCCCTGTCTCTGTCTCTGTCTCTGTCTCTGTCTCTGTCCGTGTCTCTGCGTCTGTCTCGGTCTCTGTCTCTGTCCCTTGTCTCTGTCTCTGTCTCTGTCTCTGTGTCGCCTTCCTCTGTGTCTCTGTCTCCATCTGTCTCGGTCTCTGTCTCTGTCCCTTGTCTCTGTCTCTGTCTCTGTCTCTGTCTCTGTCCGTGCCTCTGCGCCTGTCTCGGACTCCGTCTCTGTCCCTTGTCTCTGTCTTTGTATGTGTGTTTGTTCCTGTCTCTGTCTCTGTCTGTATCTCTGTCTCTGTCTCTGTCTCTGTCCCTGTCTCTGTCTCTGTCTCTGTTCCTGTCTCTGTCTCTGTCTCTGTCTCTGTCTCTGTCTCTGTCTCTGTCCATGTCTCCGTTCCTGTCTCTGTCTCTGTCCCTGTCTCTGTCTCTGTCTCTGTCTCTGTCTCTGTCTCTGTCCGTGTCTCCCCGTCTGTCTCTGTCCCTGTCTCTGTCTCTGTCTCTGCCTCTGTCTCTGTCCGTGTCTCTGCGTCTGTCTCTGTCTCTGTCTCTGTCTCTGTCTCTGTCTCTGTCTCTGTCTCTGTCTCTGTCTCTGTCTCTGTCTCTGTCTCTGTCTCTGTCTCTGTCTCTGTCTCTGTCTCTGTCCCTTGTCTCTGTCTCTGTCTCTGTCTCTGTCTCTGTCCGTGCCTCTGCGCCTGTCTCGGACTCCGTCTCTGTCCCTTGTCTCTGTCTTTGTATGTGTGTTTGTTCCTGTCTCTGTCTCTGTCTCTGTCTGTATCTCTGTCTCTGTCTCTGTCTCTGTCCCTGTCTCTGTCTCTGTCTCTGTCTCTGTCTCTGTCTCTGTCTCTGTGTCTGTCTCTGTCTCTGTCTCTGTCTCTGTCTGTGTCTCTGTCTCTGTCTCTGTCTCTGTCTCTGTCTGTATCTCTGTCTCTGTCTCTGTCTCTGTCCCTGTCTCTGTCTCTGTCTCTGTCTCTGTCCCTGTCTCTGTCTCTGTCTCTGCCTCTGTCTCTGTCTCTGTCTCTGTCTCTGTCTCTGTCTCTGTCTTCGTCTCTGTCCCTGTCTCTGTCTCTGTCTCTGTCTCTGTCTCTGTCTCTGTCTGTGTCTTTGACCATGTCTCCGTTCCTGTCTCTGTCTCTGTCCCTGTCTCTGTCTCTGTCTCTGTCTCTGTCTCTGTCTCTGTCTCTGTCTCTGTCTCTGTCTCTGTCTCTGTCTCTGTCTCTGTCTCTGTCTCTGTCTCTGTCTCTGTCTCTGTCTCTGTCTCTGTCTCTGTCTCTGTCTCTGTCTCTGTCTCTGTCTCTGTCTCTGTCTTCGCCTCTGTCCCTGTCTCTCTCTCTGTCTCTGTCTCTGTCTGTGTCTCCTTTCCTGTCTCTGTCTCTGTCCCTGTCTCTGTCTCTGTCTCTGTCTCTGTCTCTGTCCGTGTCTCTGCGTCTGTCTCGGTCTCTGTCTCTGTCCCTTGTCTCTGTCTCTGTCTCTGTCTCTGTGTCGCCTTCCTCTGTGTCTCTGTCTCCATCTGTCTCGGTCTCTGTCTCTGTCCCTTGTCTCTGTCTCTGTCTCTGTCTCTGTCTCTGTCCGTGCCTCTGCGCCTGTCTCGGACTCCGTCTCTGTCCCTTGTCTCTGTCTTTGTATGTGTGTTTGTTCCTGTCTCTGTCTCTGTCTGTATCTCTGTCTCTGTCTCTGTCTCTGTCCCTGTCTCTGTCTCTGTCTCTGTTCCTGTCTCTGTCTCTGTCTCTGTCTCTGTCTCTGTCTCTGTCTCTGTCTCTGTCTCTGTCTCTGTCTCTGTCTCTGTCTGTATCTCTGTCTCTGTCTCTGTCTCTGTCTCTGTCTCTGTCTCTGTCTCTGTCTCTGTCTCTGTCTGTATCTCTGTCTCTGTCTCTGTCTCTGTCCCTGTCTCTGTCTCTGTCTCTGTCTCTGTCTCTGTCTCTGTCTCTGTCTCTGTCTCTGTCTCTGTCCCTGTCTCTGTCTCTGTCTTCGTCTCTGTCCCTGTCTCTGTCTCTGTCTCTGTCTCTGTCTCTGTCTCTGTCTGTGTCTTTGTCCATGTCTCCGTTCCTGTCTCTGTCTCAGTCCCTGTCTCTGTCTCTGTCTCTGTCTCTGTCTGTATCTCTGTCTCTGTCTCTGTCTCTGTCCCTGTCTCTGTCTCTGTCTCTGTCTCTGTCTCTGTCTCTGTGTCTGTCTCTGTCTCTGTCTCTGTCTCTGTCTCTGTCTCTGTCTCTGTCTCTGTCTCTGTCTCTGTCTCTGTCTCTGTCTCTGTCTCTGTCTCTGTCTCTGTCTCTGCCTCTGTCTCTGTCTCTGTCTTCGCCTCTGTCCCTGTCTCTCTCTCTGTCTCTGTCTCTGTCTGTGTCTCTGTCCATGTCTCCTTTCCTGTCTCTGTCTCTGTCCCTGTCTCTGTCTCTGTCTCTGTCTCTGTCTCTGTCCGTGTCTCTGCGTCTGTCTCGGTCTCTGTCTCTGTCCCTTGTCTCTGTCTCTGTCTCTGTCTCTGTGTCGCCTTCCTCTGTGTCTCTGTCTCCGTCTGTCTCGGTCTCTGTCTCTGTCCCTTGTCTCTGTCTCTGTCTCTGTCTCTGTCTCTGTCCGTGCCTCTGCGCCTGTCTCGGACTCCGTCTCTGTCCCTTGTCTCTGTCTTTGTATGTGTGTTTGTTCCTGTCTCTGTCTCTGTCTCTGTCTGTATCTCTGTCTCTGTCTCTGTCTCTGTCCCTGTCTCTGTCTCTGTCTCTGTCTCTGTCTCTGTCTCTGTGTCTGTCTCTGTCTCTGTCTCTGTCTCTGTCTCTGTCTCTGTCTCTGTCTCTGTCTCTGTCTCTGTCTCTGTCTCTGTCTCTGTCTCTGTCTCTGTCTCTGTCTCTGTCTGTATCTCTGTCTCTGTCTCTGTCTCTGTCTCTGTCTCTGTCCCTGTCTCTGTCTCTGTCTCTGTCTCTGTCTCTGTCTCTGTCTCTGTCTCTGTCTCTGTCTCTGTCTCTGTCTCTGTCTCTGTCTCTGTCTCTGTCTCTGTCTCTGTCTCTGTCTCTGTCTCTGTCTCTGTCTCTGTCCCTGTCTCTGTCTCTGTCTTCGTCTCTGTCCCTGTCTCTGTCTCTGTCTCTGTCTCTGTCTCTGTCTCTGTCTGTGTCTTTGTCCATGTCTCCGTTCCTGTCTCCGTCTCAGTCCCTGTCTCTGTCTCTGTCTCTGTCTCTGTCTCTGTCCGTGTCTCTCCGTCTGTCACGGTCTCTGTCTCTGTCCCTTGTCTCTGTCTCTGTCTCTGTCTCTGTGTCGCCTTCCTCTGTGTCTCTGTCTCTGTCTTTGTCTCTGTCTCTGTCTCTGTCTCTGTCTCTGTCTCTGTCTCTGTCTCTGTCTCTGTCTCTGTCTCTGTCTCTGTCTCTGTCCGCGTCTCTGCGTCTGTCTCGGTCTCTGTCTCTGTCCCTTGCCTCTGTCTCTGTATGTGTGTCTGTTCCTGTCTCTGTCTCTGTCTCTGTCTGTAACTCTATCTCTGTCTCTGTCTCTGTCTCTGTCTCTGTCTCTGTCTCTGTCTCTGTCTCTGTCTCTGTCTCTGTCTTCGTCTCTGTCCCTGTCTCTGTCTCTGTCTCTGTCTCTGTCTCTGTCTCTGTCTGTGTCTTTGTCCATGTCTCCGTTCATGTCTCTGTCTCTGTCCCTGTCTCTGTCTCTGTCTCTGTCTCTGTCTCTGTCTCTGTCTCTGTCTCTGTCTCTGTCTCTGTCTCTGTCTCTGTCCCTGTCTCTGTCTCTGTCTCTGTCTCTGTCTCTGTCTCTGTCTCTGTCTCTGTCTCTGTCTCTGTCTCTGTCTCTGTCTCTGTCTTCGCCTCTGCCCCTGTCTCTCTCTCTGTCTCTGTCTCTGTCTGTGTCTCTGTCCATGTCTCCTTTCCTGTCTCTGTCTCTGTCCCTGTCTCTGTCTCTGTCTCTGTCTCTGTCTCTGTCCGTGTCTCTGCGTCTGTCTCGGTCTCTGTCTCTGTCCCTTGTCTCTGTCTCTGTCTCTGTCTCTGTGTCGCCTTCCTCTGTGTCTCTGTCTCCGTCTGTCTCGGTCTCTGTCTCTGTCCCTTGTCTCTGTCTCTGTCTCTGTCTCTGTCTCTGTCCGTGCCTCTGCGCCTGTCTCGGACTCCGTCTCTGTCCCTTGTCTCTGTCTTTGTATGTGTGTTTGTTCCTGTCTCTGTCTCTGTCTCTGTCTGTATCTCTGTCTCTGTCTCTGTCTCTGTCCCTGTCTCTGTCTCTGTCTCTGTCTCTGTCTCTGTGTCTGTCTCTGTCTCTGTCTCTGTCTCTGTCTCTGTCTCTGTCTCTGTCTCTGTCTCTGTCTCTGTCTCTGTCTCTGTCTCTGTCTCTGTCTCTGTCTCTGTCTCTGTCTGTATCTCTGTCTCTGTCTCTGTCTCTGTCCCTGTCTCTGTCTCTGTCTCTGTCTCTGTGTCTTTCTCTGTCTCTGTCTCTGTCTCTGTCTCTGTCTCTGTCTCTGTCTCCGTCTCTGTCTCTGTCTCTGTCTCTGTCTCTGTCTCTGTCTCTGTCTCTGTCTCTGTCTCTGTCTCTGTCTCTGTCTCTGTCTCTGTCTCTGTCTCTGTCTCTGTCTCCGTCTCCGTCTCTGTCCGTGTCTCTCCGTCTGTCACGGTATCTGTCTCTGTCCTTTGTCTCTGTCTCTGTCTCTGTCTCATTCTCTCTCCGTGTCTCTCCGTCTGTCACGGTCTCTGTCTCTGTCCCTTGTCTCTGTCTCTGTCTCTGTGTCATTCTCTCTCCGTGTCTCTCCGTCTGTCACGGTCTCTGTCTCTGTCCCTTGTCTCTGTCTCTGTCTCTGTCTCTGTGTCGCCTTCCTCTGTGTCTCTGTCTCTGTCTTTGTCTCTGTCTCTGTCTCTGTCTCTGTCTCTGTCTCTGTCTCTGTCTCTGTCTCTGTCTCTGTCCGTGTCTCTGCGTCTGTCTCGGTCTCTGTCTCTGTCCCTTGCCTCTGTCTCTGTATGTGTGTCTGTTCCTGTCTCTGTCTCTGTCTCCATCTCTGTCTGTATCTCTGTCTGTATCTCTGTCTCTGTCTCTGTCTCTGTCTCTGTCTCTATCTCTGTCTCTGTCTCTGTCTCTGTCTCTGTCTCTGTCTCTGTCTCTGTCTCTGTCTCTGTCTCTGTCTCTGTCTCTGTCTCTGTCTCTGTCTCTGTCTCTGTCTCTGTCTCTGTCTCTGTCTCTGTCTCTGTCTCTGTCTTCGTCTCTGTCTGTGTCTCTGTCCCTGTCTCTGTCTCTGTCTCTGTCTCTGTCTCTGTCTCTGTCTCTGTCTCTGTCTCTGTCTCTGTCTCTGTCTCTGTCTCTGTCTCTGTCTCTGTCTCTGTCTCTGTCTCTGTCTCTGTCTCTGTCTCTGTCTCTGTCTTCGTCTCTGTCTGTGTCTCTGTCCATGTCTCCGTTCCTGTCTTTGTCTCTGTCCCTGTCTCTGTCTCTGTCTCTGTCTCTGTCTCTGTCCGTGTCTCTCCGTCTGTGTCGGTCTCTGTCTCTGTCCCTTGTCTCTGTCTCTGTCTCTGTCTCTGTCTCTGTCTCTGTCCGTGTCTCTGCGTCTGTCTCGGTCTCCGTCTCTGTCCCTTGTCTCTGTCTCTGTATGTGTGTCTGTTCCTGTCTCTGTCTCTGTCTCCATCTCTGTCTGTATCTCTGTCTGTATCTCTGTCTCTGTCTCTGTCTCTGTCTCTGCCTCTATCTCTGTCTCTGTCTCTGTCTCTGTCTCTGTCTCTGTCTCTGTCTCTGTCTCTGTCTCTGTCTCTGTCTCTGTCTCTGTCTCTGTCTCTGTCTCTGTCTCTGTCTCTGTCTCTGTCTCTGTCTCTGTCTCTGTCTCTGTCTCTGTCTCTGTCTCTGTCTCTGTCTCTGTCTCTGTCTTCGCCTCTGTCCCTGTCTCTCTCTCTGTCTCTGTCTCTGTCTGTGTCTCTGTCCATGTCTCCTTTCCTGTCTCTGTCTCTGTCCCTGTCTCTGTCTCTGTCTCTGTCTCTGTCTCTGTCCGTGTCTCTGCGTCTGTCTCGGTCTCTGTCTCTGTCCCTTGTCTCTGTCTCTGTCTCTGTCTCTGTGTCGCCTTCCTCTGTGTCTCTGTCTCCATCTGTCTCGGTCTCTGTCTCTGTCCCTTGTCTCTGTCTCTGTCTCTGTCTCTGTCTCTGTCCGTGCCTCTGCGCCTGTCTCGGACTCCGTCTCTGTCCCTTGTCTCTGTCTTTGTATGTGTGTTTGTTCCTGTCTCTGTCTCTGTCTGTATCTCTGTCTCTGTCTCTGTCTCTGTCCCTGTCTCTGTCTCTGTCTCTGTTCCTGTCTCTGTCTCTGTCTCTGTCTCTGTCTCTGTCTCTGTCTCTGTCTCTGTCTCTGTCCATGTCTCCGTTCCTGTCTCTGTCTCTGTCCCTGTCTCTGTCTCTGTCTCTGTCTCTGTCTCTGTCCGTGTCTCCCCGTCTGTCTCGGTCTCTGTCTCTGTCCCTTGTCTCTGCCTCTGTCTCTGTCTCTGTCTCTGTCCGTGCCTCTGCGCCTGTCTCGGTCTCCGTCTCTATCCCTTGTCTCTGTCTTTGTATGTGTGTTTGTTCCTGTCCCTGTCTCTGTCTCTGTCTCTGTCTCTGTCTGTATCTCTGTCTCTGTCTCTGTCTCTGTCCCTTTCTCTGTCTCTGTCTCTGTCTCTGTCTCTGTGTCTGCCTCTGTCTCTGCCTCTGTCTCTGTCTCTGTCTCTGTCTCTGTCTCTGTCTCTGTCTCTGTCTCTGTCTCTGTCTGTATCTCTGTCTCTGTCTCTGTCTCTGTCCCTGTCTGTGTCTCTGTCTCTGTCTCTGTCTCTGTCTCTGTCTCTGTCTCTGTCTCTGTCTCTGTCTCTGTCTCTGTCTCTGTCCCTGTCTCTGTCTCTGTCTTCGTCTCTGTCCCTGTCTCTGTCTCTGTCTCTGTCTCTGTCTCTGTCTCTGTCTGTGTCTTTGTCCATGTCTCCGTTCCTGTCTCTGTCTCAGTCCCTGTATCTGTCTCTGTCTCTGTCTCTGTCTGTATCTCTGTCTCTGTCTCTGTCTCTGTCCATGTCTCTGTCTCTGTCTCTGTCTCTGTCTCTGTCTCTGTGTCTGTCTCTGTCTCTGTCTCTGTCTCTGTCTCTGTCTCTGTCTCTGTCTCTGTCTCTGTCTCTGTCTCTGTCTCTGTTCCTGTCTCTGTCTCTGTCTCTGTCTCTGTCTCTGTCTCTGTCTCTGTCTCTGTCCATGTCTCCGTTCCTGTCTCTGTCTCTGTCCCTGTCTCTGTCTCTGTCTCTGTCTCTGTCTCTGTCCGTGTCTCCCCGTCTGTCTCGGTCTCTGTCTCTGTCCCTTGTCTCTGCCTCTGTCTCTGTCTCTGTCTCTGTCCGTGCCTCTGCGCCTGTCTCGGTCTCCGTCTCTATCCCTTGTCTCTGTCTTTGTATGTGTGTTTGTTCCTGTCCCTGTCTCTGTCTCTGTCTCTGTCTCTGTCTGTATCTCTGTCTCTGTCTCTGTCTCTGTCCCTTTCTCTGTCTCTGTCTCTGTCTCTGTCTCTGTGTCTGCCTCTGTCTCTGCCTCTGTCTCTGTCTCTGTCTCTGTCTCTGTCTCTGTCTCTGTCTCTGTCTCTGTCTCTGTCTGTATCTCTGTCTCTGTCTCTGTCTCTGTCCCTGTCTGTGTCTCTGTCTCTGTCTCTGTCTCTGTCTCTGTCTCTGTCTCTGTCTCTGTCTCTGTCTCTGTCTCTGTCTCTGTCCCTGTCTCTGTCTCTGTCTTCGTCTCTGTCCCTGTCTCTGTCTCTGTCTCTGTCTCTGTCTCTGTCTCTGTCTCTGTCTGTGTCTTTGTCCATGTCTCCGTTCCTGTCTCTGTCTCAGTCCCTGTATCTGTCTCTGTCTCTGTCTCTGTCTGTATCTCTGTCTCTGTCTCTGTCTCTGTCCATGTCTCTGTCTCTGTCTCTGTCTCTGTCTCTGTCTCTGTGTCTGTCTCTGTCTCTGTCTCTGTCTCTGTCTCTGTCTCTGTCTCTGTCTCTGTCTCTGTCTCTGTCTCTGTCTCTGTCTCTGTCTCTGTCTCTGTCTCTGTCTCTGTCTCTGCCTCTGTCTCTGTCTCTGTCTTCGCCTCTGTCCCTGTCTCTCTCTCTGTCTCTGTCTCTGTCTGTGTCTCTGTCCATGTCTCCTTTCCTGTCTCTGTCTCTGTCCCTGTCTCTGTCTCTGTCTCTGTCTCTGTCTCTGTCCGTGTCTCTGCGTCTGTCTCGGTCTCTGTCTCTGTCCCTTGTCTCTGTCTCTGTCTCTGTCTCTGTGTCGCCTTCCTCTGTGTCTCTGTCTCCGTCTGTCTCGGTCTCTGTCTCTGTCCCTTGTCTCTGTCTCTGTCTCTGTCTCTGTCTCTGTCCGTGCCTCTGCGCCTGTCTCGGACTCCGTCTCTGTCCCTTGTCTCTGTCTTTGTATGTGTGTTTGTTCCTGTCTCTGTCTCTGTCTCTGTCTGTATCTCTGTCTCTGTCTCTGTCTCTGTCCCTGTCTCTGTCTCTGTCTCTGTCTCTGTCTCTGTCTCTGTGTCTGTCTCTGTCTCTGTCTCTGTCTCTGTCTCTGTCTCTGTCTCTGTCTCTGTCTCTGTCTCTGTCTCTGTCTCTGTCTCTGTCTCTGTCTCTGTCTCTGTCTCTGTCTGTATCTCTGTCTCTGTCTCTGTCTCTGTCCCTGTCTCTGTCTCTGTCTCTGTCTCTGTCCCTGTCTCTGTCTCTGTCTCTGTCTCTGTCTCTGTCTCTGTCTCTGTCTCTGTCTCTGTCTCTGTCTCTGTCTCTGTCTCTGTCTCTGTCTCTGTCTCTGTCTCTGTCTCTGTCTCTGTCTCTGTCTCTGTCTCTGTCTCTGTCTCTGTCCCTGTCTCTGTCTCTGTCTTCGTCTCTGTCCCTGTCTCTGTCTCTGTCTCTGTCTCTGTCTCTGTCTCTGTCTGTGTCTTTGTCCATGTCTCCGTTCCTGTCTCCGTCTCAGTCCCTGTCTCTGTCTCTGTCTCTGTCTCTGTCTCTGTCCGTGTCTCTCCGTCTGTCACGGTCTCTGTCTCTGTCCCTTGTCTCTGTCTCTGTCTCTGTCTCTGTGTCGCCTTCCTCTGTGTCTCTGTCTCTGTCTTTGTCTCTGTCTCTGTCTCTGTCTCTGTCTCTGTCTCTGTCTCTGTCTCTGTCTCTGTCTCTGTCTCTGTCTCTGTCTCTGTCCGCGTCTCTGCGTCTGTCTCGGTCTCTGTCTCTGTCCCTTGCCTCTGTCTCTGTATGTGTGTCTGTTCCTGTCTCTGTCTCTGTCTCTGTCTGTAACTCTATCTCTGTCTCTGTCTCTGTCTCTGTCTCTGTCTCTGTCTCTGTCTCTGTCTCTGTCTCTGTCTCTGTCTTCGTCTCTGTCCCTGTCTCTGTCTCTGTCTCTGTCTCTGTCTCTGTCTCTGTCTGTGTCTTTGTCCATGTCTCCGTTCATGTCTCTGTCTCTGTCCCTGTCTCTGTCTCTGTCTCTGTCTCTGTCTCTGTCTCTGTCTCTGTCTCTGTCTCTGTCTCTGTCCCTGTCTCTGTCTCTGTCTCTGTCTCTGTCTCTGTCTCTGTCTCTGTCTCTGTCTCTGTCTCTGTCTTCGCCTCTGCCCCTGTCTCTCTCTCTGTCTCTGTCTCTGTCTGTGTCTCTGTCCATGTCTCCTTTCCTGTCTCTGTCTCTGTCCCTGTCTCTGTCTCTGTCTCTGTCTCTGTCTCTGTCCGTGTCTCTGCGTCTGTCTCGGTCTCTGTCTCTGTCCCTTGTCTCTGTCTCTGTCTCTGTCTCTGTGTCGCCTTCCTCTGTGTCTCTGTCTCCGTCTGTCTCGGTCTCTGTCTCTGTCCCTTGTCTCTGTCTCTGTCTCTGTCTCTGTCTCTGTCCGTGCCTCTGCGCCTGTCTCGGACTCCGTCTCTGTCCCTTGTCTCTGTCTTTGTATGTGTGTTTGTTCCTGTCTCTGTCTCTGTCTCTGTCTGTATCTCTGTCTCTGTCTCTGTCTCTGTCCCTGTCTCTGTCTCTGTCTCTGTCTCTGTCTCTGTGTCTGTCTCTGTCTCTGTCTCTGTCTCTGTCTCTGTCTCTGTCTCTGTCTCTGTCTCTGTCTCTGTCTCTGTCTCTGTCTCTGTCTCTGTCTCTGTCTCTGTCTCTGTCTGTATCTCTGTCTCTGTCTCTGTCTCTGTCCCTGTCTCTGTCTCTGTCTCTGTCTCTGTGTCTTTCTCTGTCTCTGTCTCTGTCTCTGTCTCTGTCTCTGTCTCTGTCTCCGTCTCTGTCTCTGTCTCTGTCTCTGTCTCTGTCTCTGTCTCTGTCTCTGTCTCTGTCTCTGTCTCTGTCTCTGTCTCTGTCTCTGTCTCTGTCTCTGTCTCTGTCTCTGTCTCTGTCTCTGTCTCTGTCTCTGTCTCTGTCTCTGTCTCTGTCCCTGTCTCTGCCTCTGTCTTCGTCTCTGTCCCTGTCTCTGTCTCTGTCTCTGTCTCTGTCTCTGTCTGTGTCTTTGTCCATGTCTCCGTTCCTGTCTCTGTCTCTGTCCCTGTCTCTGTCTCTGTCTCTGTCTCTGTCTCTGTCCGTGTCTCTCCGTCTGTCACGGTCTCTGTCTCTGTCCCTTGTCTCTGTCTCTGTCTCTGTGTCATTCTCTCTCCGTGTCTCTCCGTCTGTCACGGTCTCTGTCTCTGTCCCTTGTCTCTGTCTCTGTCTCTGTCTCTGTGTCGCCTTCCTCTGTGTCTCTGTCTCTGTCTTTGTCTCTGTCTCTGTCTCTGTCTCTGTCTCTGTCTCTGTCTCTGTCTCTGTCTCTGTCTCTGTCTCTGTCTCTGTCTCTGTCCGTGTCTCTGCGTCTGTCTCGGTCTCTGTCTCTGTCCCTTGCCTCTGTCTCTGTATGTGTGTCTGTTCCTGTCTCTGTCTCTGTCTCCATCTCTGTCTGTATCTCTGTCTGTATCTCTGTCTCTGTCTCTGTCTCTGTCTCTGTCTCTGTCTCTGTCTCTGTCTCTGTCTCTGTCCGTGTCTCTGCGTCTGTCTCGGTCTCTGTCTCTGTCCCTTGTCTCTGTCTCTGTATGTGTGTCTGTTCCTGTCTCTGTCTCTGTCTCTGTCACTGTCTCTGTCTGTAACTCTATCTCTGTCTCTGTCTCTGTCTCTGTCTCTGTCTCTGTCTCTGTCCCTGTCTCTGTCTCCGTCTCTGTCTCTGTCTCTGTCTCTGTCTCTGTCTCTGTCTCCGTCTCCGTCTCTGTCCGTGTCTCTCCGTCTGTCACGGTATCTGTCTCTGTCCTTTGTCTCTGTCTCTGTCTCTGTCTCATTCTCTCTCCGTGTCTCTCCGTCTGTCACGGTCTCTGTCTCTGTCCCTTGTCTCTGTCTCTGTCTCTGTGTCATTCTCTCTCCGTGTCTCTCCGTCTGTCACGGTCTCTGTCTCTGTCCCTTGTCTCTGTCTCTGTCTCTGTCTCTGTGTCGCCTTCCTCTGTGTCTCTGTCTCTGTCTTTGTCTCTGTCTCTGTCTCTGTCTCTGTCTCTGTCTCTGTCTCTGTCTCTGTCTCTGTCCGTGTCTCTGCGTCTGTCTCGGTCTCTGTCTCTGTCCCTTGCCTCTGTCTCTGTATGTGTGTCTGTTCCTGTCTCTGTCTCTGTCTCCATCTCTGTCTGTATCTCTGTCTGTATCTCTGTCTCTGTCTCTGTCTCTGTCTCTGTCTCTATCTCTGTCTCTGTCTCTGTCTCTGTCTCTGTCTCTGTCTCTGTCTCTGTCTCTGTCTCTGTCTCTGTCTCTGTCTCTGTCTCTGTCTCTGTCTCTGTCTCTGTCTCTGTCTCTGTCTCTGTCTCTGTCTCTGTCTCTGTCTTCGTCTCTGTCTGTGTCTCTGTCCCTGTCCCTGTCTCTGTCTCTGTCTCTGTCTCTGTCTCTGTCTCTGTCTCTGTCTCTGTCTCTGTCTCTGTCTCTGTCTCTGTCTCTGTCTCTGTCTCTGTCTCTGTCTCTGTCTCTGTCTCTGTCTCTGTCTCTGTCTCTGTCTTCGTCTCTGTCTGTGTCTCTGTCCATGTCTCCGTTCCTGTCTTTGTCTCTGTCCCTGTCTCTGTCTCTGTCTCTGTCTCTGTCTCTGTCCGTGTCTCTCCGTCTGTGTCGGTCTCTGTCTCTGTCCCTTGTCTCTGTCTCTGTCTCTGTCTCTGTCTCTGTCTCTGTCCGTGTCTCTGCGTCTGTCTCGGTCTCCGTCTCTGTCCCTTGTCTCTGTCTCTGTATGTGTGTCTGTTCCTGTCTCTGTCTCTGTCTCCATCTCTGTCTGTATCTCTGTCTGTATCTCTGTCTCTGTCTCTGTCTCTGTCTCTGCCTCTATCTCTGTCTCTGTCTCTGTCTCTGTCTCTGTCTCTGTCTCTGTCTCTGTCTCTGTCTCTGTCTCTGTCTCTGTCTCTGTCTCTGTCTCTGTCTCTGTCTCTGTCTCTGTCTCTGTCTCTGTCTCTGTCTCTGTCTCTGTCTCTGTCTCTGTCTCTGTCTCTGTCTCTGTCTCTGTCTCTGTCTCTGTCTCTGTCCGTGTCTCTCCGTCTGTGTCGGTCTCTGTCTCTGTCCCTTGTCTCTGTCTCTGTCTCTGTCTCTGTCCGTGTCTCTGCGTCTGTCTCGGTCTCCGTCTCTGTCCCTTGTCTCTGTCTCTGTATGTGTGTCTGTTCCTGTCTCTGTCTCTGTCTCTGTCTCTGTCTCTGTCTCTGTCTCTGTCTGTAACTCTATATCTGTCTCTGTCTCTGTCTCTGTCTCTGTCCTGTCTCTGTCTCTGTCTCTGTCTCTGTCTCTGTCTCTGTCTCTGTCTCTGTCTCTGTCTCTGTCTCTGTCTCTGTCTCTGTCTCTGTCTCTGCCTCTGTCTCTCTCTCTGTCTCCGTCTCTGCCTCTGTCTTTGTCTCTGTCTCTGTCTATGTCTCTGTGTCTTTGCCGCTGTCTCTGTGTCTGTGTCTCTCTCTCTGTGTCACCTTCCTCTGTGTCTTTGTCTCTGTCCCTGTCTCTGTCTTTGTCTCTGTCTCTGTCTCTGTCTCTGTCTCTGTCTCTGTCTCTGTCTCTGTCTCTGTCTCTGTCTCTGTCTCTGTTCCTGTCTCTGTCTCTGTCTCTGTCTCTGCCTCTGTCTCTGTCTCTGTCTTCGCCTCTGTCCCTGTCTCTCTCTCTGTCTCTGTCTCTGTCTGTGTCTCTGCCCATGTCTCCTTTCCTGTCTCTGTCTCAGTCCCTGTCTCTGTCTCTGTCTCCGTCTCTGTCTCTGTCTCTGTCTCTGTCTCTGTCTCTGTCTCTGTCTCTGTCTCTGTCTCTGTCTCTGTCCGTGTCTCTGCGTCTGTCTCGGTCTCTGTCTCTGTCCCTTGCCTCTGTCTCTGTATGTGTGTCTGTTCCTGTCTCTGTCTCTGTCTCCATCTCTGTCTGTATCTCTGTCTGTATCTCTGTCTCTGTCTCTGTCTCTGTCTCTGTCTCTGTCTCTGTCTCTGTCCGTGTCTCTGCGTCTGTCTCGGTCTCTGTCTCTGTCCCTTGTCTCTGTCTCTGTATGTGTGTCTGTTCCTGTCTCTGTCTCTGTCTCTGTCACTGTCTCTGTCTGTAACTCTATCTCTGTCTCTGTCTCTGTCTCTGTCTCTGTCTCTGTCTCTGTCCCTGTCTCTGTCTCTGTCTCTGTCTCTGTCTCTGTCTCTGTCTCTGTCTCTGTCTCCGTCTCCGTCTCTGTCCGTGTCTCTCCGTCTGTCACGGTCTCTGTCTCTGTCCCTTGTCTCTGTCTCTGTCTCTGTGTCATTCTCTCTCCGTGTCTCTCCGTCTGTCACGGTCTCTGTCTCTGTCCCTTGTCTCTGTCTCTGTCTCTGTCTCTGTGTCGCCTTCCTCTGTGTCTCTGTCTCTGTCTTTGTCTCTGTCTCTGTCTCTGTCTCTGTCTCTGTCTCTGTCTCTGTCTCTGTCTCTGTCCGTGTCTCTGCGTCTGTCTCGGTCTCTGTCTCTGTCCCTTGCCTCTGTCTCTGTATGTGTGTCTGTTCCTGTCTCTGTCTCTGTCTCCATCTCTGTCTGTATCTCTGTCTGTATCTCTGTCTCTGTCTCTGTCTCTGTCTCTGTCTCTATCTCTGTCTCTGTCTCTGTCTCTGTCTCTGTCTCTGTCTCTGTCTCTGTCTCTGTCTCTGTCTCTGTCTCTGTCTCTGTCTCTGTCTCTGTCTCTGTCTCTGTCTCTGTCTCTGTCTCTGTCTTCGTCTCTGTCTGTGTCTCTGTCCCTGTCTCTGTCTCTGTCTCTGTCTCTGTCTCTGTCTCTGTCTCTGTCTCTGTCTCTGTCTCTGTCTCTGTCTCTGTCTCTGTCTCTGTCTCTGTCTCTGTCTCTGTCTCTGTCTCTGTCTCTGTCTCTGTCTCTGTCTTCGTCTCTGTCTGTGTCTCTGTCCATGTCTCCGTTCCTGTCTTTGTCTCTGTCCCTGTCTCTGTCTCTGTCTCTGTCTCTGTCTCTGTCCGTGTCTCTCCGTCTGTGTCGGTCTCTGTCTCTGTCCCTTGTCTCTGTCTCTGTCTCTGTCTCTGTCTCTGTCTCTGTCCGTGTCTCTGCGTCTGTCTCGGTCTCCGTCTCTGTCCCTTGTCTCTGTCTCTGTATGTGTGTCTGTTCCTGTCTCTGTCTCTGTCTCCATCTCTGTCTGTATCTCTGTCTGTATCTCTGTCTCTGTCTCTGTCTCTGTCTCTGCCTCTATCTCTGTCTCTGTCTCTGTCTCTGTCTCTGTCTCTGTCTCTGTCTCTGTCTCTGTCTCTGTCTCTGTCTCTGTCTCTGTCTCTGTCTCTGTCTCTGTCTCTGTCTCTGTCTCTGTCTCTGTCTCTGTCTCTGCCTCTGTCTCTGTCTCTGTCTCTGTCTCTGTCTCTGTCTCTGTCTCTGTCTCTGTCTCTGTCTCTGTCTCTGTCTCTGTCTCTGTCTCTGTCTCTGTCTCTGTCTCTGTCTCTGTCTCTGTCTCTGTCTCTGTTCCTGTCTCTGTCTCCGTCTCTGTCTCTGTCTCTGTCTCTGTCTCTGTCTCTGTCTCTGTCTCTGTCTCTGTCCGTGTCTCTGCGTCTGTCCCGGTCTCTGTCTCTGTCCCTTGTCTCTGTCTCTGTATGTGTGTCTGTTCCTGTCTCTGTCTCTGTCTCTGTCACTGTCTCTGTCTGTAACTCTATCTCTGTCTCTGTCTCTGTCTCTGTCTCTGTCTCTGTCTCTGTCCCTGTCTCTGTCTCTGTCTCTGTCTCTGTCTCTGTCTCTGTCTCTGTCTCCGTCTCCGTCTCTGTCCGTGTCTCTCCGTCTGTCACGGTATCTGTCTCTGTCCTTTGTCTCTGTCTCTGTCTCTGTCTCATTCTCTCTCCGTGTCTCTCCGTCTGTCACGGTCTCTGTCTCTGTCCCTTGTCTCTGTCTCTGTCTCTGTGTCATTCTCTCTCCGTGTCTCTCCGTCTGTCACGGTCTCTGTCTCTGTCCCTTGTCTCTGTCTCTGTCTCTGTCTCTGTGTCGCCTTCCTCTGTGTCTCTGTCTCTGTCTTTGTCTCTGTCTCTGTCTCTGTCTCTGTCTCTGTCTCTGTCTCTGTCTCTGTCTCTGTCTCTGTCCGTGTCTCTGCGTCTGTCTCGGTCTCTGTCTCTGTCCCTTGCCTCTGTCTCTGTATGTGTGTCTGTTCCTGTCTCTGTCTCTGTCTCCATCTCTGTCTGTATCTCTGTCTGTATCTCTGTCTCTGTCTCTGTCTCTGTCTCTGTCTCTATCTCTGTCTCTGTCTCTGTCTCCGTCTCTGTCTCTGTCTCTGTCTCTGTCTTTGTCTCTGTCTCTGGCTCTGTCTCTGTCTCTGTCTCTGTCTCTGTCTCTGTCTCTGTCTCTGTCTCTGTCTCTGTCTCTGTCTCTGTCTTCGTCTCTGTCTGTGTCTCTGTCCATGTCTCCGTTCCTGTCTTTGTCTCTGTCCCTGTCTCTGTCTCTGTCTCTGTCTCTGTCTCTGTCCGTGTCTCTCCGTCTGTGTCGGTCTCTGTCTCTGTCCCTTGTCTCTGTCTCTGTCCCTGTCTCTGTCTCTGTCTCTGTCCGTGTCTCTGCGTCTGTCTCGGTCTCCGTCTCTGTCCCTTGTCTCTGTCTTTGTATGTGTGTTTGTTCCTGTCCCTGTCTCTGTCTCTGTCTCTGTCTCTGTCTGTATCTCTGTCTCTGTCTCTGTCTCTGTCTGTATCTCTGTCTCTGTCTCTGTCTCTGTCCCTGTCTCTGTCTCTGTCTCTGTCTCTGTCTCTGTCTCTGTGTCTGCCTCTGTCTCTGAATCTGTCTCTGTCTCTGTCTCTGTCTCTGTCTCTGTCTCTGTCTCTGTCTGTATCTCTGTCTCTGTCTCTGTCTCTGTCCCTGTCTCTGTCTCTGTCTCTGTCTCTGTCTCTGTCTCTGTCTCTGTCTCTGTCTCTGTCTCTGTCTCTGTCTCTGTCTCTGTCTCTGTCCCTGTCTCTGTCTCTGTCTTCGTCTCTGTCCCTGTCTCTGTCTCTGTCTCTGTCTCTGTCTCTGTCTCTGTCTGTGTCTTTGTCCATGTCTCCGTTCCTGTCCCTGTCTCAGTCCCTGTCTCTGTCTCTGTCTCTGTCTCTGTCTCTGTCCGTGTCTCTGCGTCTGTCTCGGTCTCTGTCTCTGTCCCTTGTCTCTGTCTCTGTCTCTGTCTCTGTCTTCGCCTCTGTCCCTGTCTCTCTCTCTGTCTCTGTCTCTGTCTGTGTCTCTGTCCATGTCTCCTTTCCTGTCTCTGTCTCTGTCCCTGTCTCTGTCTCTGTCTCTGTCTCTGTCTCTGTCCGTGTCTCTGCGTCTGTCTCGGTCTCTGTCTCTGTCCCTTGTCTCTGTCTCTGTCTCTGTCTCTGTGTCGCCTTCCTCTGTGTCTCTGTCTCCGTCTGTCTCGGTCTCTGTCTCTGTCCCTTGTCTCTGTCTCTGTCTCTGTCTCTGTCTCTGTCCGTGCCTCTGCGCCTGTCTCGGACTCCGTCTCTGTCCCTTGTCTCTGTCTTTGTATGTGTGTTTGTTCCTGTCTCTGTCTCAGTCTCTGTCTGTATCTCTGTCTCTGTCTCTGTCTCTGTCCCTGTCTCTGTCTCTGTCTCTGTCTCTGTCTCTGTGTCTGTCTCTGTCTCTGTCTCTGTCTCTGTCTCTGTCTCTGTCTCTGTCTCTGTCTCTGTCTCTGTCTCTGTCTCTGTCTGTATCTCTGTCTCTGTCTCTGTCTCTGTCCCTGTCTCTGTCTCTGTCTCTGTCTCTGTGTCTTTCTCTGTCTCTGTCTCTGTCTCTGTCTCTGTCTCTGTCTCTGTCTCTGTCTCTGTCTCTGTCTCTGTCTCTGTCTCTGTCTCTGTCTCTGTCTCTGTCTCTGTCTCTGTCTCTGTCTCTGTCTCTGTCCCTGTCTCTGTCTCTGTCTTCGTCTCTGTCCCTGTCTCTGCCTCTGTCTCTGTCTCTGTCTCTGTCTGTGTCTTTGTCCATGTCTCCGTTCCTGTCTCTGTCTCTGTCCCTGTCTCTGTCTCTGTCCGTGTCTCTCCGTCTGTCACGGTCTCTGTCTCTGTCCCTTGTCTCTGTCTCTGTCTCTGTGTCATTCTCTCTCCGTGTCTCTCCGTCTGTCACGGTCTCTGTCTCTGTCCCTTGTCTCTGTCTCTGTCTCTGTCTCTGTGTCGCCTTCCTCTGTGTCTCTGTCTCTGTCTTTGTCTCTGTCTCTGTCTCTGTCTCTGTCTCTGTCTCTGTCTCTGTCTCTGTCCGTGTCTCTGCGTCTGTCTCGGTCTCTGTCTCTGTCCCTTGCCTCTGTCTCTGTATGTGTGTCTGTTCCTGTCTCTGTCTCTGTCTCCATCTCTGTCTGTATCTCTGTCTGTATCTCTGTCTCTGTCTCTGTCTCTGTCTCTGTCTCTATCTCTGTCTCTGTCTCTGTCTCTGTCTCTGTCTCTGTCTCTGTCTCTGTCTCTGTCTCTGTCTCTGTCTCTGTCTCTGTCTCTGTCTCTGTCTCTGTCTCTGTCTCTGTCTCTGTCTCTGTCTCTGTCTCTGCCTCTGTCTCTGTCTCTGTCTCTGTCTCTGTCTCTGTCTTCGTCTCTGTCTGTGTCTCTGTCCATGTCTCCGTTCCTGTCTTTGTCTCTGTCCCTGTCTCTGTCTCTGTCTCTGTCTCTGTCTCTGTCCGTGTCTCTCCGTCTGTGTCGGTCTCTGTCTCTGTCCCTTGTCTCTGTCTCTGTCTCTGTCTCTGTCCGTGTCTCTGCGTCTGTCTCGGTCTCCGTCTCTGTCCCTTGTCTCTGTCTCTGTATGTGTGTCTGTTCCTGTCTCTGTCTCTGTCTCCATCTCTGTCTGTATCTCTGTCTGTATCTCTGTCTCTGTCTCTGTCTCTGTCTCTGTCTCTATCTCTGTCTCTGTCTCTGTCTCTGTCTCTGTCTCTGTCTCTGTCTCTGTCTCTGTCTCTGTCTCTGTCTCTGTCTCTGTCTCTGTCTCTGTCTCTGTCTCTGTCTCTGTCTCTGTCTCTGTCTCTGTCTCTGTCTCTGTCTCTGTCTCTGTCTCTGTCTCTGTCTCTGTCTCTGTCTCTGTCTCTGTCTCTGTCCCTGTCTCTGTCTCTGTCTCTATCTCTGTCTCTGTCCGTGTCTCTGCGTCTGTCTCGGTCTCTGTCTCTGTGCCTTGTCTCTGTCTCTGTATGTGTGTCTGTTCCTGTCTCTGTCTCTGTCTCTGTTCCTGTCTCTGTCTCTGTCTCTGTCTCTGTCTCTGTCTCTGTCTCTGTCTCTGTCTCAGTCTCTGTCTCTGTCTCTGTCTCTGTCTCTGTCCTCGTCTCTGTCCCTGTCTCTGTCTCTGTCTCTGTCTCTGTCTCTGTCTCTGTCTGTGTCTTTGTCCATGTCTCCGTTCCTGTCTCTGTCTCTGTCCCTGTCTCTGTCTCTGTCTCTGTCTCTGTCTCTGTCTCTGTCTCTGTCCGTGTCTATCCGTCTGTCACGGTCTCTGTCTCTGTCCCTTGTCTCTGTCTCTGTCTCTGTCCCATTCTCTCTCCGTGTCTCTCCGTCTGTCACGGTCTCTGTCTCTGTCCCTTGTCTCTGTCTCTGTCTCTGTCTCTGTGTCGCCTTCCTCTGTGTCTCTGTCTCCGTCTTTGTCTCTGTCTCTGTCTCTGTCTCTGTCTCTGCCTCTGTCTCTGTCTCTGTCTCTGTCTCTGTGTCGCCTTCCTCTGTGTCTCTGTCTCTGTCTCTGTCTCTGTTCCTGTCTCTGTCTCTGTCTCTGTCTCTGTCTCTGTCTCTGTCTCTGTCTCTGTCTCTGTCTCTGTCTTCGTCTCTGTCCCTGTCTCTGTCTCTGTCTCTGTCTCTGTCTCTGTCTGTGTCTTTGTCCATGTCTCCGTTCCTGTCTCTGTCTCTGTCCCTGTCTCTGTCTCTGTCTCTGTCTCTGTCTCTGTCCGTGTCTCTCCGTTTGTCACGGTCTCTGTCTCTGTCCCTTGTCTCTGTCTCTGTCTCTGTCTCATTCTCTCTCCGTGTCTCTCCGTCTGTCACGGTCTCTGTCTCTGTCCCTTGTCTCTGTCTCTGTCTCTGTCTCTGTGTCGCCTTCCTCTCTGTCTCTGTCTCTGTCTTTGTTTCTGTCTCTGTCTCTGTCTCTGTCTCTGTCTCTGTCTCTGTCTCTGTCTCTGTCTCTGTCTCTGTCTCTGTCTCTTTCTCTGTCTCTGTCCGTGTCTCTGCGTCTGTCTCGGTCTCTGTCTCTGTCCCTTGTCTCTGTCTCTGTATGTGTGTCTGTTCCTGTCTCTGTCTCTGTCTCTGTCTCTGTCTGTAACTCTATCTCTGTCTCTGTCTCTGTCTCTGTCTCTGTCTCTGTCTCTGTCTCTGTCTCTGTCCATGTCTCCGTTCCTGTCTCTGTCTCTGTCCCTGTCTCTGTCTCTGTCTCTGTCTCTGTCTCTGTCCGTGTCTCTCCGTCTGTCTCGGTCTCTGTCTCTGTCCCTTGTCTCTGTCTCTGTCTCTGCCTCTGTCTCTGTCCGTGCCTCTGCGCCTGTCTCGGACTCCGTCTCTATCCCTTGTCTCTGTCTTTGTATGTGTGTTTGTTCCTGTCCCTGTCTCTGTCTCTGTCTCTGTCTCTGTCTGTATCTCTGTCTCTGTCTCTGTCTCTGTCCCTGTCTCTGTCTCTGTCTCTGTCTCCGTCTCTGTCTCTGTGTCTGCCTCTGTCTCTGCCTCTGTCTCTGTCTCTGTCCGTGTCTCTGCGTCTGTCTCGGTCTCTGTCTCTGTGCCTTGTCTCTGTCTCTGTATGTGTGTCTGTTCCTGTCTCTGTCTCTGTCTCTGTCTCTGTCTCTGTCTCTGTCTGTAACTCTATATCTGTCTCTGTCTCTGTCTCTGTCTCTGTCCTGTCTCTGTCTCTGTCTCTGTCTCTGTCTCTGTCTCTGTCTCTGTCTCTGTCTCTGTCTCTGTCTCTGTCTCTGTCTCTGCCTCTGTCTCTCTCTCTGTCTCCGTCTCTGTCTCTGTCTTTGTCTCTGTCTCTGTCTATGTCTCTGTGTCTTTGCCGCTGTCTCTGTGTCTGTGTCTCTCTCTCTGTGTCACCTTCCTCTGTGTCTTTGTCTCTGTCCCTGTCTCTGTCTCTGTCTCTGTCTCTGTCTCTGTCTCTGTCTCTGTCTCTGTCTCTGTCTCTGTCTCTGTCTCTGTCTCTGTTCCTGTCTCTGTCTCTGTCTCTGTCTCTGCCTCTGTCTCTGTCTCTGTCTTCGCCTCTGTCCCTGTCTCTCTCTCTGTCTCTGTCTCTGTCTCTGTCTCTGTCTCTGTCTGTAACTCTATATCTGTCTCTGTCTCTGTCTCTGTCTCTGTCCTGTCTCTGTCTCTGTCTCTGTCTCTGTCTCTGTCTCTGTCTCTGTCTCTGTCTCTGTCTCTGTCTCTGTCTCTGTCTCTGTCTCTGCCTCTGTCTCTCTCTCTGTCTCCGTCTCTGTCTCTGTCTTTGTCTCTGTCTCTGTCTATGTCTCTGTGTCTTTGCCGCTGTCTCTGTGTCTGTGTCTCTCTCTCTGTGTCACCTTCCTCTGTGTCTTTGTCTCTGTCCCTGTCTCTGTCTCTGTCTCTGTCTCTGTCTCTGTCTCTGTCTCTGTCTCTGTCTCTGTCTCTGTCTCTGTCTCTGTCTCTGTTCCTGTCCCTGTCTCTGTCTCTGTCTCTGTCTCTGTCTCTGTCTCTGTCTCTGTCTCTGTCTCTGTCTCTGTCTCTGTCTCTGTCTCTGTCTCTGTCTCTGTCTCTGTCTCTGTCTCTGTCTCTGTCTCTGTCTCTGTCTCTGTCTCTGTCCGTGTCTCTGCGTCTGTCTCGGTCTCTGTCTCTGTGCCTTGTCTCTGTCTCTGTATGTGTGTCTGTTCCTGTCTCTGTCTCTGTCTCTGTCTCTGTCTCTGTCTCTGTCTGTAACTCTATATCTGTCTCTGTCTCTGTCTCTGTCT
>OX243801.1:15265000-15280000 GCA_945859595.2 Megachile willughbiella
TGTCTCTGTCTTCGCCTCTGTCCCTGTCTCTCTCTCTGTCTCTGTCTCTGTCTGTGTCTCTGCCCATGTCTCCTTTCCTGTCTCTGTCTCAGTCCCTGTCTCTGTCTCTGTCTCTGTCTCTGTCTCTGTCCGTGTCTCTGCGCCTGTCTCGGTCTCTGTCTCTGTCCCTTGTCTCTGTCTCTGTATGTGTGTCTGTTCCTGTCTCTGTCTCTGTCTCTGTCTCTGTCTCTGTCTCTGTCTCTGTCTCTGTCTCTGTCTCTGTCTCTGTCTCTGTCTCTGTCTCTGTCTCTGTCTCTATCTCTGTCTCTGTCTCTGTCTCTGTCTCTGTCTCTGTCTCTGTCTCTGTCTCTGTCTCTGTCTCTGTCTCTGTCTCTGTCTCTGTCTCTGTCTCTGTCTCTGTCTCTGTATCTGTCTCTGTCTCTGTCTCTGTCTTCGTCTCTGTCTGTGTCTCTGTCCATGTCTCCGTTCCTGTCTTTGTCTCTGTCCCTGTCTCTGTCTCTGTCTCTGTCTCTGTCCGTGTCTCTCCGTCTGTGTCGGTCTCTGTCTCTGTCCCTTGTCTCTGTCTCTGTCTCTGTCTCTGTCCGTGTCTCTGCGTCTGTCTCGGTCTCCGTCTCTGTCCCTTGTCTCTGTCTCTGTATGTGTGTCTGTTCCTGTCTCTGTCTCTGTCTCCATCTCTGTCTGTATCTCTGTCTGTATCTCTGTCTCTGTCTCTGTCTCTGTCTCTGTCTCTATCTCTGTCTCTGTCTCTGTCTCTGTCTCTGTCTCTGTCTCTGCCTCTGTCTCTGTCTCTGTCTCTGTCTCTGTCTCTGTGTCGCCTTCCTCTGTGTCTCTGTCTCTGTCTCTGTCTCTGTTCCTGTCTCTGTCTCTGTCTTTGTCTCTGTCCCTGTCTCTGTCTCTGTCTCTGCCTCTGTCTCTGTCTCTGTCTCTGTCTCTGTGTCGCCTTCCTCTGTGTCTCTGTCTCTCTCTCTGTCTCTGTTCCTGTCTCTGTCTCTGTCTCTGTCTCTGTCTCTGTCTCTGTCTCTGTCTCTGTCTCTGTCTCTGTCTTCGTCTCTGTCCCTGTCTCTGTCTCTGTCTCTGTCTCTGTCTCTGTCTGTGTCTTTGTCCATGTCTCCGTTCCTGACTCTGTCTCTGTCCCTGTCTCTGTCTCTGTCTCTGTCTCTGTCTCTGTCCGTGTCTCTCCGTTTGTCACGGTCTCTGTCTCTGTCCCTTGTCTCTGTCTCTGTCTCTGTCTCATTCTCTCTCCGTGTCTCTCCGTCTGTCACGGTCTCTGTCTCTGTCCCTTGTCTCTGTCTCTGTCTCTGTCTCTGTGTCGCCTTCCTCTCTGTCTCTGTCTCTGTCTTTGTTTCTGTCTCTGTCTCTGTCTCTGTCTCTGTCTCTGTCTCTGTCTCTGTCTCTGTCTCTGTCTCTGTCTCTTTCTCTGTCTCTGTCCGTGTCTCTGCGTCTGTCTCGGTCTCTGTCTCTGTCCCTTGTCTCTGTCTCTGTATGTGTGTCTGTTCCTGTCTCTGTCTCTGTCTCTGTCTCTGTCTGTAACTCTATCTCTGTCTCTGTCTCTGTCTCTGTCTCTGTCTCTGTCTCTGTCTCTGTCTCTGTCCATGTCTCCGTTCCTGTCTCTGTCTCTGTCCCTGTCTCTGTCTCTGTCTCTGTCTCTGTCTCTGTCCGTGTCTCTGCGTCTGTCTCGGTCTCTGTCTCTGTCCCTTGTCTCTGTCTCTGTATGTGTGTCTGTTCCTGTCTCTGTCTCTGTCTCTGTCTCTGTCTGTAACTCTATCTCTGTCTCTGTCTCTGTCTCTGTCTTCGTCTCTGTCTGTGTCTCTGTCCATGTCTCCGTTCCTGTCTTTGTCTCTGTCCCTGTCTCTGTCTCTGTCTCTGTCTCTGTCCGTGTCTCTCCGTCTGTGTCGGTCTCTGTCTCTGTCCCTTGTCTCTGTCTCTGTCTCTGTCTCTGTCCGTGTCTCTGCGTCTGTCTCGGTCTCCGTCTCTGTCCCTTGTCTCTGTCTCTGTATGTGTGTCTGTTCCTGTCTCTGTCTCTGTCTCCATCTCTGTCTGTATCTCTGTCTGTATCTCTGTCTGTATCTCTGTCTCTGTCTCTGTCTCTGTCTCTATCTCTGTCTCTGTCTCTGTCTCTGTCTCTGTCTCTGTCTCTGTCTCTGTCTCTGTCTCTGTCTCTGTCTCTGTCACTGTCTCTGTCTCTGTCTCTGTCTCTGTCTCTGTCTCTGTCTCTGTCTCTGTCTCTGTCCGTGTCTCTGCGCCTGTCTCGGTCTCTGTCTCTGTCCCTTGTCTCTGTCTCTGTATGTGTGTCTGTTCCGGTCTCCGTCTCTGTCTCTGTCTCTGCCTCTGTCTCTGTCTCTGTCTCTGTCTCTGTCTCTGTCTCTGTCTCTGTCTCTGTCTCTGTCTCTGTCTCTGTCTCTGTTCCTGTCTCTGTCTCTGTCTCTGTCTCTGTCTCTGTCTCTGTCTCTGTCTCTGTCTCAGTCTCTGTCTCTGTCTCTGTCTCTGTCTCTGTCTCTGTCCTCGTCTCTGTCCCTGTCTCTGTCTCTGTCTCTGTCTCTGTCTCTGTCTCTGTCTCTGTCTGTGTCTTTGTCCATGTCTCCGTTCCTGTCTCTGTCTCTGTCCCTGTCTCTGTCTCTGTCTCTGTCTCTGTCTCTGTCCGTGTCTATCCGTCTGTCACGGTCTCTGTCTCTGTCCCTTGTCTCTGTCTCTGTCTCTGTCCCATTCTCTCTCCGTGTCTATCCGTCTGTCACGGTCTCTGTCTCTGTCCCTTGTCTCTGTCTCTGTCTCTGTCTCTGTGTCGCCTTCCTCTCTGTCTCTGTCTCTGTCTTTGTTTCTGTCTCTGTCTCTGTCTCTGTCTCTGTCTCTGTCTCTGTCTCTGTCTCTTTCTCTGTCTCTGTCCGTGTCTCTGCGTCTGTCTCGGTCTCTGTCTCTGTCCCTTGTCTCTGTCTCTGTATGTGTGTCTGTTCCTGTCTCTGTCTCTGTCTCTGTCTCTGTCTGTAACTCTATCTCTGTCTCTGTCTCTGTCTCTGTCTCTGTCTCTGTCTCTGTCTCTGTCTCTGTCTCTGTCCATGTCTCCGTTCCTGTCTCTGTCTCTGTCCCTGTCTCTGTCTCTGTCTCTGTCTCTGTCTCTGTCCGTGTCTCTCCGTCTGTCTCGGTCTCTGTCTCTGTCCCTTGTCTCTGTCTCTGTCTCTGCCTCTGTCTCTGTCCGTGCCTCTGCGCCTGTCTCGGACTCCGTCTCTATCCCTTGTCTCTGTCTTTGTATGTGTGTTTGTTCCTGTCCCTGTCTCTGTCTCTGTCTCTGTCTCTGTCTGTATCTCTGTCTCTGTCTCTGTCTCTGTCCCTGTCTCTGTCTCTGTCTCTGTCTCTGTCTCTGTGTCTGCCTCTGTCTCTGCCTCTGTCTCTGTCTCTGTCCGTGTCTCTGCGTCTGTCTCGGTCTCTGTCTCTGTGCCTTGTCTCTGTCTCTGTATGTGTGTCTGTTCCTGTCTCTGTCTCTGTCTCTGTCTCTGTCTCTGTCTCTGTCTGTAACTCTATATCTGTCTCTGTCTCTGTCTCTGTCTCTGTCCTGTCTCTGTCTCTGTCTCTGTCTCTGTCTCTGTCTCTGTCTCTGTCTCTGTCTCTGTCTCTGTCTCTGTCTCTGTCTCTGTCTCTGCCTCTGTCTCTCTCTCTGTCTCCGTCTCTGTCTCTGTCTTTGTCTCTGTCTCTGTCTATGTCTCTGTGTCTTTGCCGCTGTCTCTGTGTCTGTGTCTCTCTCTCTGTGTCACCTTCCTCTGTGTCTTTGTCTCTGTCCCTGTCTCTGTCTCTGTCTCTGTCTCTGTCTCTGTCTCTGTCTCTGTCCGTGCCTCTGCGCCTGTCTCGGACTCCGTCTCTGTCCCTTGTCTCTGTCTTTGTATGTGTGTTTGTTCCTGTCCCTGTCTCTGTCTCTGTCTCTGTCTCTGTCTCTGTCTGTATCTCTGTCTCTGTCTCTGTCTCTGTCCCTGTCTCTGTCTCTGTCTCTGTCTCTGTCTCTGTCTCTGTGTCTGCCTCTGTCTCTGTCTCTGTCTCTGTCTCTGTCTCTGTCTCTGCCTCTGTCTCTCTCTCTGTCTCCGTCTCTGTCTCTGTCTTTGTCTCTGTCTCTGTCTATGTCTCTGTGTCTTTGCCGCTGTCTCTGTGTCTGTGTCTCTCTCTCTGTGTCACCTTCCTCTGTGTCTTTGTCTCTGTCCCTGTCTCTGTCTCTGTCTCTGTCTCTGTCTCTGTCTCTGTCTCTGTCTCTGTCTCTGTCCGTGTCTCTGCGCCTGTCTCGGTCTCTGTCTCTGTCCCTTGTCTCTGTCTCTGTATGTGTGTCTGTTCCTGTCTCTGTCTCTGTCTCTGTCTCTGCCTCTGTCTCTGTCTCTGTCTCTGTCTCTGTCTCTGTCTCTGTCTCTGTCTCTGTCTCTGTCTCTGTCTCTGTCTCTGTCTCTGTCTCTGTTCCTGTCTCTGTCTCTGTCTCTGTCTCTGTCTCTGTCTCTGTCTCTGTCTCTGTCTCTGTCTCAGTCTCTGTCTCTGTCTCTGTCTCTGTCTCTGTCCTCGTCTCTGTCCTTGTCTCTGTCTCTGTCTCTGTCTCTGTCTCTGTCTCTGTCTGTGTCTTTGTCCATGTCTCCGTTCCTGTCTCTGTCTCTGTCCCTGTCTCTGTCTCTGTCTCTGTCTCTGTCTCTGTCCGTGTCTATCCGTCTGTCACGGTCTCTGTCTCTGTCCCTTGTCTCTGTCTCTGTCTCTGTCCCATTCTCTCTCCGTGTCTCTCCGTCTGTCACGGTCTCTGTCTCTGTCCCTTGTCTCTGTCTCTGTCTCTGTCTCTGTGTCGCCTTCCTCTGTGTCTCTGTCTCCGTCTTTGTCTCTGTCTCTGTCTCTGTCTCTGTCTCTGCCTCTGTCTCTGTCTCTGTCTCTGTGTCGCCTTCCTCTGTGTCTCTGTCTCTGTCTCTGTCTCTGTTCCTGTCTCTGTCTCTGTCTCTGTCTCTGTCTCTGTCTCTGTCTCTGTCTCTGTCTCTGTCTCTGTCTCTGTCTCTGTCTCTGTCTCTGTCCTCGTCTCTGTCCCTGTCTCTGTCTCTGTCTCTGTCTCTGTCTCTGTCTCTGTCTGTGTCTTTGTCCATGTCTCCGTTCCTGTCTCTGTCTCTGTCCCTGTCTCTGTCTCTGTCTCTGTCTCTGTCTCTGTCTCTGTCTCTGTCCGTGTCTATCCGTCTGTCACGGTCTCTGTCTCTGTCCCTTGTCTCTGTCTCTGTCTCTGTCCCATTCTCTCTCCGTGTCTCTCCGTCTGTCACGGTCTCTGTCTCTGTCCCTTGTCTCTGTCTCTGTCTCTGTCTCTGTGTCGCCTTCCTCTGTGTCTCTGTCTCCGTCTTTGTCTCTGTCTCTGTCTCTGTCTCTGTCTCTGCCTCTGTCTCTGTCTCTGTCTCTGTCTCTGTCTCTGTGTCGCCTTCCTCTGTGTCTCTGTCTCTGTCTCTGTCTCTGTTCCTGTCTCTGTCTCTGTCTTTGTCTCTGTCCCTGTCTCTGTCTCTGTCTCTGCCTCTGTCTCTGTCTCTGTCTCTGTCTCTGTGTCGCCTTCCTCTGTGTCTCTGTCTCTCTCTCTGTCTCTGTTCCTGTCTCTGTCTCTGTCTCTGTCTCTGTCTCTGTCTCTGTCTCTGTCTCTGTCTCTGTCTCTGTCTTCGTCTCTGTCCCTGTCTCTGTCTCTGTCTCTGTCTCTGTCCGTGTCTCTCCGTTTGTCACGGTCTCTGTCTCTGTCCCTTGTCTCTGTCTCTGTTCCTGCCTCTGTCTCTGTCTTTGTCTCTGTCTCTGTCTCTGTCTCTGTCTCTGTCTCTGTCTCTGTCTCTGTTTCTGTCTCTGTCTCTGTCTCTGTCCCTGTCTCTGTCTCTGTCTCTGTCTCTGTCTCTGTCTCTGTCTCTGTCTCTGACTCTGTCTCTGTCTCTGTCTCTGTCTCTGTCTCTGTCTCTGTCTCTGTCTCTGTCTCTGTCCCTGTCTCTGCCTCTGTCTCTGTCTCTGTCTCTGTCTCTGTCTCTGTCTCTGTCTCTGTCTCTGTCTCTGTCTCTGACTCTGTCTCTGTCTCTGTCTCTGTCTCTGTCCCTGTGTCTCTGCCTCTGTGTCTCTGTCTCTGTGTCTCTGTCTCTGTCTCTATCTCCGTCTCTGTCGCTGTCTCTGTCTCTGTCTCTGTCTCTGTTTCTGTCTCTGTTTCTCTGTCTCTGTCTCTGTCTCTGTCTCTGTGTCTCTGTCTCCGAGAGTCCGTCTGTGCGACTCTGTCTCTTTATCTCTGTCCCTGTGTCTCTGTCCCTGCGTCTCTGTCTCTGTGTCTCTGTCTCTGTCTCTGTCTCTGTCTCTGTCTCTGTCTCTGTCTCTGTCTCTGTCTCTGTCTCTGTCTCTGTCTCTGTCCCTGTCTCTGTCTCTGTCTCTGTCTCTGTCTCTGTCTCTGTCTCTGTCTCTGTCTCTGTCTCTGTCTCTGTCTCTGTCTCTGTCTCTGTCTCTGTCTCTGACTCTGTCTCTGTCTCTGTCTCTGTCCCTGTGTCTCTGCCTCTGTGTCTCTGTCTCTGTGTCTCTGTCTCTGTCTCTATCTCCATCTCTGTCGCTGTCTCTGTCTCTGTCTCTGTCTCTGTTTCTGTCTCTGTTTCTCTGTCTCTGTCTCTGTCTCTGTCTCTGTGTCTCTGTCTCCGAGAGTCCGTCTGTGCGACTCTGTCTCTTTATCTCTGTCCCTGTGTCTCTGTCCCTGCGTCTCTGTCTCTGTGTCTCTGTCTCTATGTCTCTGCCTCTGTGTCTCTGTCTCTGTGTCTCTGTCTCTGTCTCTGTGTCTCTGTCTATGTGTCTCTTTCTCTGTGTCTCTGTCTCTGTGTCCCTGTCTCTGTGTCTCTGTCTGTATGTCTCTATCTCTGTGTCTCTGTCTCTGTCTCTATCTCCGCCTCTGTCGCTGTCTCTGTCTCTGTCTCTGTCTCTGTCTCTGTCTCTGTCTCTGTCTCTGTCTCTGTCTCTGTCTCTGTCTCTGTCTCTGTCTCTGTCTCTGTCTCTGTCTCTGTATCTGTCTGTGTCTCTGTCTCTGCCTCTGTCTCTGTCTCTGTCTCTGTCTCTGTCTCTATCACTGTATCCGTGTCTCTGCCTCTGTCTCTGTCTCTGTGGCTGTGTCTCCGAGTGTGCGTCTGTGCGACTCTGTCTCCTTACCTCTGCCCCTGTGTCTCTGTCTCTGCATCTCTATCTTCGTGTCTCCGTCTATGCGACTCTGCCTCCTTGTCTCTGTCCCTGTGTCTCTGTCTCTGTGTCTCCGTCTCTGTGTCCCTGTCTCTGTGTCTCTGCCTCAGTGTCTCTGTCTCTGTTTCTCTGTCTCTGTCTCTGTCTCTTTCCCCGTCTCTGTCTCTGTATCTGTCTGTGTCTCTGTCTCTGTCTCTGTATCTGTCTGTGTCTCTGTCTCTGTCTCTGTCTCTGTCTCTGTCTCTGTCTCTGTCTCTGTCTCTGTCTCTGTCTCTGTCTCTGTCTCTGTCTCTGTCTCTGTATCTGTCTCTGTCTCTGTCTCTGGCTCTATCTCTGTCTCAGTCTCTGTCTCTGTCTCTGTCTCCGTGTCTCTGTCTCTGCATCTCTGTCTCCGTGTCTCCGTCTATGTGACTCTGCCTCCTTGTCTCTGTCCCTGTGTCTCTGTCTCTGTGTCTCCGTCTCTGTGTCTCCGTCTCTGTGTCTTTGTCTCTGTGTCTCTGTCTCTGTGTCTCTGTCTCTGTGTCTCTGTCTGTGTGTCTCTGTCTCTGTGTATCTGTCTCTGTGTCTCTGCCTCTGTGTCTCTGTCTCTGTGTCTCTGTCTCTGTCTCTGTGTCTCTGTCTCTGTCTCTGTCTCTGTCTCCGTCTCTGTCTCTGTCTATATCTCCGTTACCGTCTCTGCCTACGTCTCTGTCTTTGTCTCTGTCTCCGCCTCCGTCTCCGTCTCTGTCTCTGTCACTGTCTCTGTCCCTGTCTCTGCCTCTGTCTCCGTCTCTGTCTCTGTCTCTGTCTCTGTCTCTGTCTCTGTCTCTGTCTCTGTCTCTGTCTCTGTCTCTGTCTCTGTCTCTGTCTCTGTCTCTGTCTCTGTGTCTCTGTCTCTGTGTCTTTGCCGCTGTCTCTGTGTCTGTGTCTCTCTCTCTGTGTCACCTTCCTCTGTGTCTTTGTCTCTGTCCCTGTCTCTGTCTCTGTCTCTGTCTCTGTCTCTGTCTCTGTCTCTGTCTCTGTCTCTGTCTCTGTCTCTGTCTCTGTCTCTGTCTCTGTTCCTGTCTCTGTCTCTGTCTCTGTCTCTGCCTCTGTCTCTGTCTCTGTCTTCGCCTCTGTCCCTGTCTCTCTCTCTGTCTCTGTCTCTGTCTGTGTCTCTGCCCATGTCTCCTTTCCTGTCTCTGTCTCAGTCCCTGTCTCTGTCTCTGTCTCTGTCTCTGTCTCTGTCCGTGTCTCTGCGCCTGTCTCGGTCTCTGTCTCTGTCCCTTGTCTCTGTCTCTGTATGTGTGTCTGTTCCTGTCTCTGTCTCTGTCTCTGTCTCTGCCTCTGTCTCTGTCTCTGTCTCTGTCTCTGTCTCTGTCTCTGTCTCTGTCTCTGTCTCTGTCTCTGTCTCTGTCTCTGTCTCTGTTCCTGTCTCTGTCTCTGTCTCTGTCTCTGTCTCTGTCTCTGTCTCTGTCTCTGTCTCTGTCTCTGTCCTCGTCTCTGTCCCTGTCTCTGTCTCTGTCTCTGTCTCTGTCTCTGTCTCTGTCTGTGTCTTTGTCCATGTCTCCGTTCCTGTCTCTGTCTCTGTCCCTGTCTCTGTCTCTGTCTCTGTCTCTGTCTCTGTCCGTGTCTATCCGTCTGTCACGGTCTCTGTCTCTGTCCCTTGTCTCTGTCTCTGTCTCTGTCCCATTCTCTCTCCGTGTCTCTCCGTCTGTCACGGTCTCTGTCTCTGTCCCTTGTCTCTGTCTCTGTCTCTGTCTCTGTGTCGCCTTCCTCTGTGTCTCTGTCTCCGTCTTTGTCTCTGTCTCTGTCTCTGTCTCTGTCTCTGCCTCTGTCTCTGTCTCTGTCTCTGTCTCTGTGTCGCCTTCCTCTGTGTCTCTGTCTCTGTCTCTGTCTCTGTTCCTGTCTCTGTCTCTGTCTCTGTCTCTGTCTCTGTCTCTGTCTCTGTCTCTGTCTCTGTCTCTGTCTCTGTCCTCGTCTCTGTCCCTGTCTCTGTCTCTGTCTCTGTCTCTGTCTCTGTCTCTGTCTGTGTCTTTGTCCATGTCTCCGTTCCTGTCTCTGTCTCTGTCCCTGTCTCTGTCTCTGTCTCTGTCTCTGTCTCTGTCCGTGTCTATCCGTCTGTCACGGTCTCTGTCTCTGTCCCTTGTCTCTGTCTCTGTCTCTGTCCCATTCTCTCTCCGTGTCTCTCCGTCTGTCACGGTCTCTGTCTCTGTCCCTTGTCTCTGTCTCTGTCTCTGTCTCTGTGTCGCCTTCCTCTGTGTCTCTGTCTCCGTCTTTGTCTCTGTCTCTGTCTCTGTCTCTGTCTCTGCCTCTGTCTCTGTCTCTGTCTCTGTCTCTGTGTCGCCTTCCTCTGTGTCTCTGTCTCTGTCTCTGTCTCTGTTCCTGCCTCTGTCTCTGTCTTTGTCTCTGTCTCTGTCTCTGTCTCTGTCTCTGCCTCTGTCTCTGTCTCTGTCTCTGTCTCTGTGTCGCCTTCCTCTGTGTCTCTGTCTCTGTCTCTGTCTCTGTTCCTGTCTCTGTCTCTGTCTCTGTCTCTGTCTCTGTCTCTGTCTCTGTCTCTGTCTTCGTCTCTGTCCCTGTCTCTGTCTCTGTCTCTGTCTCTGTCTCTGTCTCTGTCCGTGTCTCTCCGTTTGTCACGGTCTCTGTCTCTGTCCCTTGTCTCTGTCTCTGTCTCTGTCTCATTCTCTCTCCGCGTCTCTCCGTCTGTCACGGTCTCTGTCTCTGTCCCTTGTCTCTGTCTCTGTCTCTGTCTCTGTGTCGCCTTCCTCTCTGTCTCTGTCTCTGTCTTTGTTTCTGTCTCTGTCTCTGTCTCTGTCTCTGTCTCTGTCTCTGTCTCTGTCTCTGTCTCTGTCTCTGTCTCTTTCTCTGTCTCTGTCCGTGTCTCTGCGTCTGTCTCGGTCTCTGTCTCTGTCCCTTGTCTCTGTCTCTGTATGTGTGTCTGTTCCTGTCTCTGTCTCTGTCTCTGTCTCTGTCTGTAACTCTATCTCTGTCTCTGTCTCTGTCTCTGTCTCTGTCTCTGTATCTGTCTCTGTCTCTGTCTCTGTCTTCGTCTCTGTCTGTGTCTCTGTCCATGTCTCCGTTCCTGTCTTTGTCTCTGTCCCTGTCTCTGTCTCTGTCTCTGTCTCTGTCCGTGTCTCTCCGTCTGTGTCGGTCTCTGTCTCTGTCCCTTGTCTCTGTCTCTGTCTCTGTCTCTGTCCGTGTCTCTGCGTCTGTCTCGGTCTCCGTCTCTGTCCCTTGTCTCTGTCTCTGTATGTGTGTCTGTTCCTGTCTCTGTCTCTGTCTCCATCTCTGTCTGTATCTCTGTCTGTATCTCTGTCTCTGTCTCTGTCTCTGTCTCTGTCTCTATCTCTGTCTCTGTCTCTGTCTCTGTCTCTGTCTCTGTCTCTGTCTCTGTCTCTGTCTCTGTCTCTGTCTCTGTCTCTGTCTCTGTCACTGTCTCTGTCTCTGTCTCTGTCTCTGTCTCTGTCTCTGTCTCTGTCTCTGTCTCTGTCTCTGTCTCTGTCTCTGTCTCTGTCTCTGTCTCTGTCTCTGTCTCTGTCTCTGTCTCTGTCTCTGTCTCTGTCTCTGTCTCTGTCTCTGTCTCTGTCTCTGTCTCTGTCTCTGTCTCTGTGTCGCCTTCCTCTGTGTCTCTGTCTCCGTCTTTGTCTCTGTCTCTGTCTCTGTCTCTGTCTCTGCCTCTGTCTCTGTCTCTGTCTCTGTCTCTGTGTCGCCGTCCTCTGTGTCTCTGTCTCTGTCTCTGTCTCTGTTCCTGCCTCTGTCTCTGTCTTTGTCTCTGTCTCTGTCTCTGTCTCTGTCTCTGCCTCTGTCTCTGTCTCTGTCTCTGTCTCTGTGTCGCCTTCCTCTGTGTCTCTGTCTCTGTCTCTGTCTCTGTTCCTGTCTCTGTCTCTGTCTCTGTCTCTGTCTCTGTCTCTGTCTCTGTCTCTGTCTCTGTCTCTGTCTTCGTCTCTGTCCCTGTCTCCGTCTCTGTCTCTGTCTCTGTCTCTGTCTCTGTCCGTGTCTCTCCGTTTGTCACGGTCTCTGTCTCTGTCCCTTGTCTCTGTCTCTGTCTCTGTCTCATTCTCTCTCCGTGTCTCTCCGTCTGTCACGGTCTCTGTCTCTGTCCCTTGTCTCTGTCTCTGTCTCTGTCTCTGTGTCGCCTTCCTCTCTGTCTCTGTCTCTGTCTTTGTTTCTGTCTCTGTCTCTGTCTCTGTCTCTGTCTCTGTCTCTGTCTCTGTCTCTGTCTCTGTCTCTTTCTCTGTCTCTGTCCGTGTCTCTGCGTCTGTCTCGGTCTCTGTCTCTGTCCCTTGTCTCTGTCTCTGTATGTGTGTCTGTTCCTGTCTCTGTCTCTGTCTCTGTCTCTGTCTGTAACTCTATCTCTGTCTCTGTCTCTGTCTCTGTCTCTGTCTCTGTCTCTGTATCTGTCTCTGTCTCTGTCTCTGTCTTCGTCTCTGTCTGTGTCTCTGTCCATGTCTCCGTTCCTGTCTTTGTCTCTGTCCCTGTCTCTGTCTCTGTCTCTGTCTCTGTCCGTGTCTCTCCGTCTGTGTCGGTCTCTGTCTCTGTCCCTTGTCTCTGTCTCTGTCTCTGTCTCTGTCCGTGTCTCTGCGTCTGTCTCGGTCTCCGTCTCTGTCCCTTGTCTCTGTCTCTGTATGTGTGTCTGTTCCTGTCTCTGTCTCTGTCTCCATCTCTGTCTGTATCTCTGTCTGTATCTCTGTCTCTGTCTCTGTCTCTGTCTCTGTCTCTATCTCTGTCTCTGTCTCTGTCTCTGTCTCTGTCTCTGTCTCTGTCTCTGTCTCTGTCTCTGTCTCTGTCTCTGTCTCTGTCACTGTCTCTGTCTCTGTCTCTGTCTCTGTCTCTGTCTCTGTCTCTGTCTCTGTCTCTGTCTCTGTCTCTGTCTCTGTCTCTGTCTCTGTCTCTGTCTCTGTCTCTGTCTCTGTCTCTGTCTCTGTCTCTGTCTCTGTCTCTGTCTCTGTCTCTGTCTCTGTCTCTGTCTCTGTCTCTGTCCGTGTCTCTGCGTCTGTCTCGGTCTCTGTCTCTGTGCCTTGTCTCTGTCTTTGTATGTGTGTCTGTTCCTGTCTCTGTCCCTGTCTCTGTCTCTGTCTCTGTCTCTGTCTCTGTCCGTGTCTCTGCGCCTGTCTCGGTCTCTGTCTCTGTCCCTTGTCTCTGTCTCTGTATGTGTGTCTGTTCCTGTCTCTGTGTCTGTCTCTGTCTCTGCCTCTGTCTCTGTCTCTGTCTCTGTCTCTGTCTCTGTCTCTGTCTCTGTCTCTGTCTCTGTCTCTGTTCCTGTCTCTGTCTCTGTCTCTGTCTCTGTCTCTGTCTCTGTCTCTGTCTCTGTCTCTGTCTCAGTCTCTGTCTCTGTCTCTGTCTCTGTCTCTGTCCTCGTCTCTGTCCCTGTCTCTGTCTCTGTCTCTGTCTCTGTCTCTGTCTCTGTCTCTGTCTGTGTCTTTGTCCATGTCTCCGTTCCTGTCTCTGTCTCTGTCCCTGTCTCTGTCTCTGTCTCTGTCTCTGTCTCTGTCCGTGTCTATCCGTCTGTCACGGTCTCTGTCTCTGTCCCTTGTCTCTGTCTCTGTCTCTGTCCCATTCTCTCTCCGTGTCTCTCCGTCTGTGACGGTCTCTGTCTCTGTCCCTTGTCTCTGTCTCTGTCTCTGTCTCTGTGTCGCCTTCCTCTCTGTCTCTGTCTCTGTCTTTGTTTCTGTCTCTGTCTCTGTCTCTGTCTCTGTCTCTGTCTCTGTCTCTGTCTCTGTCTCTTTCTCTGTCTCTGTCCGTGTCTCTGCGTCTGTCTCGGTCTCTGTCTCTGTCCCTTGTCTCTGTCTCTGTATGTGTGTCTGTTCCTGTCTCTGTCTCTGTCTCTGTCTCTGTCTGTAACTCTATCTCTGTCTCTGTCTCTGTCTCTGTCTCTGTCTCTGTCTCTGTCTCTGTCTCTGTCCATGTCTCCGTTCCTGTCTCTGTCTCTGTCCCTGTCTCTGTCTCTGTCTCTGTCTCTGTCTCTGTCCGTGTCTCTCCGTCTGTCTCGGTCTCTGTCTCTGTCCCTTGTCTCTGTCTCTGTCTCTGCCTCTGTCTCTGTCCGTGCCTCTGCGCCTGTCTCGGACTCCGTCTCTATCCCTTGTCTCTGTCTTTGTATGTGTGTTTGTTCCTGTCCCTGTCTCTGTCTCTGTCTCTGTCTCTGTCTGTATCTCTGTCTCTGTCTCTGTCTCTGTCCCTGTCTCTGTCTCTGTCTCTGTCTCTGTCTCTGTGTCTGCCTCTGTCTCTGCCTCTGTCTCTGTCTCTGTCCGTGTCTCTGCGTCTGTCTCGGTCTCTGTCTCTGTGCCTTGTCTCTGTCTCTGTATGTGTGTCTGTTCCTGTCTCTGTCTCTGTCTCTGTCTCTGTCTCTGTCTCTGTCTGTAACTCTATATCTGTCTCTGTCTCTGTCTCTGTCTCTGTCCTGTCTCTGTCTCTGTCTCTGTCTCTGTCTCTGTCTCTGTCTCTGTCTCTGTCTCTGTCTCTGTCTCTGTCTCTGTCTCTGTCTCTGCCTCTGTCTCTCTCTCTGTCTCCGTCTCTGTCTCTGTCTTTGTCTCTGTCTCTGTCTATGTCTCTGTGTCTTTGCCGCTGTCTCTGTGTCTGTGTCTCTCTCTCTGTGTCACCTTCCTCTGTGTCTTTGTCTCTGTCCCTGTCTCTGTCTCTGTCTCTGTCTCTGTCTCTGTCTCTGTCTCTGTCTCTGTCTCTGTCTCTGTCTCTGTCTCTGTCTCTGTCTCTGTCTCTGTCTCTGTTCCTGTCTCTGTCTCTGTCTCTGTCTCTGCCTCTGTCTCTGTCTCTGTCTTCGCCTCTGTCCCTGTCTCTCTCTCTGTCTCTGTCTCTGTCTGTGTCTCTGCCCATGTCTCCTTTCCTGTCTCTGTCTCAGTCCCTGTCTCTGTCTCTGTCTCTGTCTCTGTCTCTGTCCGTGTCTCTGCGCCTGTCTCGGTCTCTGTCTCTGTCCCTTGTCTCTGTCTCTGTATGTGTGTCTGTTCCTGTCTCTGTCTCTGTCTCTGTCTCTGTCTCTGTCTCTGTCTCTGTCTCTGTCTCTGTCTGTAACTCTATATCTGTCTCTGTCTCTGTCTCTGTCTCTGTCCTGTCTCTGTCTCTGTCTCTGTCTCTGTCTCTGTCTCTGTCTCTGTCTCTGTCTCTGTCTCTGTCTCTGTCTCTGTCTCTGCCTCTGTCTCTCTCTCTGTCTCCGTCTCTGTCTCTGTCTTTGTCTCTGTCTCTGTGTCTTTGCCGCTGTCTCTGTGTCTGTGTCTCTCTCTCTGTGTCACCTTCCTCTGTGTCTTTGTCTCTGTCCCTGTCTCTGTCTCTGTCTCTGTCTCTGTCTCTGTCTCTGTCTCTGTCTCTGTCTCTGTCTCTGTCTCTGTCTCTGTCTCTGTCTCTGTCTCTGTTCCTGTCTCTGTCTCTGTCTCTGTCTCTGCCTCTGTCTCTGTCTCTGTCTTCGCCTCTGTCCCTGTCTCTCTCTCTGTCTCTGTCTCTGTCTGCGTCTCTGCCCATGTCTCCTTTCCTGTCTCTGTCTCAGTCCCTGTCTCTGTCTCTGTCTCTGTCTCTGTCTCTGTCCGTGTCTCTGCGCCTGTCTCGGTCTCTGTCTCTGTCCCTTGTCTCTGTCTCTGTATGTGTGTCTGTTCCTGTCTCTGTCTCTGTCTCTGTCTCTGCCTCTGTCTCTGTCTCTGTCTCTGTCTCTGTCTCTGTCTCTGTCTCTGTCTCTGTCTCTGTCTCTGTCTCTGTCTCTGTCTCTGTTCCTGTCTCTGTCTCTGTCTCTGTCTCTGTCTCTGTCTCTGTCTCTGTCTCTGTCTCAGTCTCTGTCTCTGTCTCTGTCTCTGTCTCTGTCCTCGTCTCTGTCCCTGTCTCTGTCTCTGTCTCTGTCTCTGTCTCTGTCTGTGTCTTTGTCCATGTCTCCGTTCCTGTCTCTGTCTC
>OX243801.1:15282500-15300000 GCA_945859595.2 Megachile willughbiella
GTAACTCTATCTCTGTCTCTGTCTCTGTCTCTGTCTCTGTCTCTGTCTCTGTCTCTGTCTCTGTCTCTTTCTCTGTCTCTGTCTCTGTCTCTGTCTTCGTCTCTGTCCCTGTCTCTGTCTCTGTCTCTGTCTCTGTCTCTGTCTCTGTCTCTGTCTGTGTCTTTGTCCATGTCTCCGTTCATGTCTCTGTCTCTGTCCCTGTCTCTGTCTCTGTCTCTGTCTCTGTCTCTGTCTCTGTCTCTGTCTCTGTCTCTGTCTCTGTCTCTGTCTCTGTCTCTGTCTCTGTCTCTGTCTCTGTCTCTGTCTCTGTCTCTGTCTCTGTCTCTGTCTCTGTCTTCGCCTCTGCCCCTGTCTCTCTCTCTGTCTCTGTCTCTGTCTGTGTCTCTGTCCATGTCTCCTTTCCTGTCTCTGTCTCTGTCTCTGTCTCTGTCTCTGTCTCTGTCTCTGTCTCTGTCTCTGTCTCTGTCTCTGTCTCTGTCTCTGTCTGTATCTCTGTCTCTGTCTCTGTCTCTGTCCCTGTCTCTGTCTCTGTCTCTGTCTCTGTGTCTTTCTCTGTCTCTGTCTCTGTCTCTGTCTCTGTCTCTGTCTCTGTCTCTGTCTCTGTCTCTGTCTCTGTTCGTGTCTCTGCGTCTGTCTCGGTCTCTGTCTCTGTCCCTTGCCTCTGTCTCTGTATGTGTGTCTGTTCCTGTCTCTGTCTCTGTCTCCATCTCTGTCTGTATCTCTGTCTGTATCTCTGTCTCTGTCTCTGTCTCTGTCTCTATCTCTATCTCTGTCTCTGTCTCTGTCTCTGTCTCTGTCTCTGTCTCTGTCTCTGTCTCTGTCTCTGTCTCTGTCTCTGTCTCTGTCCCTGTCTCTGTCTCTGTCTCTGTCTCTGTCTCTGTCTCTGTCTCTGTCTCTGTCTCTGTCTCTGTCTTCGTCTCTGTCTGTGTCTCTGTCCATGTCTCCGTTCCTGTCTTTGTCTCTGTCCCTGTCTCTGTCTCTGTCTCTGTCTCTGTCTCTGTCCGTGTCTCTCCGTCTGTGTCGGTCTCTGTCTCTGTCCCTTGTCTCTGTCTCTGTCTCTGTCTCTGTCTCTGTCTCTGTCCGTGTCTCTGCGTCTGTCTCGGTCTCCGTCTCAGTCCCTTGTCTCTGTCTCTGTATGTGTGTCTGTTCCTGTCTCTGTCTCTGTCTCCATCTCTGTCTGTATCTCTGTCTGTATCTCTGTCTCTGTCTCTGTCTCTGTCTCTGCCTCTATCTCTGTCTCTGTCTCTGTCTCTGTCTCTGTCTCTGTCTCTGTCTCTGTCTCTGTCTCTGTCTCTGTCTCTGTCTCTGTCTCTGTCTCTGTCTCTGTCTCTGTCTCTGTCTCTGTCTCTGTCTCTGTCTCTGTCTCTGTCTCTGTCTCTGTCTCTGTTCCTGTCTCTGTCTCTGTCTCTGTCTCTGTCTCTGTCTCTGTCTCTGTCCGTGTCTCTGCGTCTGTCTCGGTCTCTGTCTCTGTCCCTTGTCTCTGTCTCTGTATGTGTGTCTGTTCCTGTCTCTGTCTCTGTCTCTGTCACTGTCTCTGTCTGTAACTCTATCTCTGTCTCTGTCTCTGTCTCTGTCTCTGTCTCTGTCTCTGTCTCTGTCTCTGTCTCTGTCTCTGTCCCTGTCTCTGTCTCTGTCTCTGTCTCTGTCTCTGTCTCTGTCCGTGTCTCTCCGTCTGTCACGGTCTCTGCCTCTGTCCCTTGTCTCTGTCTCTGTCTCTGTCTCATTCTCTCTCCGTGTCTCTCCGTCTGTCACGGTCTCTGTCTCTGTCCCTTGTCTCTGTCTCTGTCTCTGTCTCTGTGTCGCCTTCCTCTGTGTCTCTGTCTCTGTCTTTGTCTCTGTCTCTGTCTCTGCCTCTGTCTCTGTCTCTGTCTCTGTCTCTGTCTCTGTCCGTGTCTCTGCGTCTGTCTCGGTCTCTGTCTCTGTGCCTTTTCTCTGTCTCTGTATGTGTGTCTGTTCCTGTCTCTGTCTCTGTCTCTGTCTGTAACTCTATATCTGTCTCTGTCTCTGTCTCTGTCTCTGTCTCTGTCCCTGTCTCTGTCTCTGTCTCTGTCTCTGTCTCTGTCTCTGTCTCTGTCTCTGTCTCTGTCTCTGTCTCTGTCTCTGTCTCTGTCTCTGTCTCTGTCTCTGTCTCCGTTCCTGTCTCTGTCTCTGTCTCTGTCTCTGTCTCTGTCTCTGTCTCTGTCTCTGTCTCTGTCTCTGTCTCTGTCTCTGTCTCTGTCTCTGTCTCTGTCTCTGTCTCTGTCTCTGTTCCTGTCTCTGTCTCTGTCTCTGTCTCTGTCTCTGTCTCTGTCTCTGTCTCTGTCTCTGTCTCTGTCTCTGTCTCTGTCTCTGTCCGTGTCTCTGCGTCTGTCTCGGTCTCTGTCTCTGTCCCTTGTCTCTGTCTCTGTATGTGTGTCTGTTCCTGTCTCTGTCTCTGTCTCTGTCGCTGTCTCTGTCTGTAACTCTACCTCTGTCTCTGTCTCTGTCTCTGTCTCTGTCTCTGTCTCTGTCTCTGTCTCTGTCTCTGTCCCTGTCTCTGTCTCTGTCTCTGTCTCTGTCTCTGTCTCTGTCTCTGTCTCTGTCTCCGTCTCTGTCCGTGTCTCTCCGTCTGTCACGGTATCTGTCTCTGTCCTTTGTCTCTGTCTCTGTCTCTGTCTCATTCTCTCTCCGTGTCTCTCCGTCTGTCACGGTCTCTGTCTCTGTCCCTCGTCTCTGTCTCTGTCTCTGTGTCATTCTCTCTCCGTGTCTCTCCGCCTGTCACGGTCTCTGTCTCTGTCCCTTGTCTCTGTCTCTGTCTCTGTCCCTGTGTCGCCTTCCTCTGTGTCTCTGTCTCTGTCTTTGTCTCTGTCTCTGTCTCTGTCTCTGTCTCTGTCTCTGTCTCTGTCTCTGTCTCTGTCTCTGTCCGTGTCTCTGCGTCTGTCTCGGTCTCTGTCTCTGTCCCTTGCCTCTGTCTCTGTATGTGTGTCTGTTCCTGTCTCTGTCTCTGTCTCCATCTCTGTCTGTATCTCTGTCTGTATCTCTGTCTCTGTCTCTGTCACTGTCTCTGTCTCTATCTCTGTCTCCGTCTCTGTCTCTGTCTCTGTCTCTGTCTCTGTCTCTGTCTCTGTCTCTGTCTCTGTCTCTGTCTCTGTCTCTGTCTCTGTCTCTGTCTCTGTCTTCGTCTCTGTCTGTGTCTCTGTCCATGTCTCCGTTCCTGTCTTTGTCTCTGTCCCTGTCTCTGTCTCTGTCTCTGTCTCTGTCTCTGTCTCTGTCTCTGTCCGTGTCTCTCCGTCTGTGTCGGTCTCTGTCTCTGTCCCTTGTCTCTGTCTCTGTCCCTGTCTCTGTCTCTGTCTCTGTCCGTGTCTCTGCGTCTGTCTCGGTCTCCGTCTCTGTCCCTTGTCTCTGTCTCTGTATGTGTGTCTGTTCCTGTCTCTGTCTCTGTCTCCATCTCTGTCTGTATCTCTGTCTGTATCTCTGTCTCTGTCTCTGTCTCTGTCTCTGTCTCTATCTCTGTCTCTGTCTCTGTCTCTGTCTCTGTCTCTGTCTCTGTCTCTGTCTCTATCTCTGTCTCTGTCTCTGTCTCTGTCTCTGTCTCTGTCTCTGTCTCTGTCTCTGTCTCTGTCTCTGTCTCTGTCTCTGTCTCTGTCTCTGTCTCTGTCTCTGTCTCTGTCTCTGTCTCTGTCTCTGTCTCTGTCTCTGTCTCTGTCTCTGTCTCTGTCTCTGTCTCTGTCTCTGTCTCTGTCTCTGTCTCTGTATCTGTCTCTGTCTCTGTTCCTGTCTCTGTCTCTGTCTCTGTCTCTGTCTCTGTCTCTGTCTCTGTCTCTGTCCGTGTCTCTGCGTCTGTCTCGGTCTCTGTCTCTGTCCCTTGTCTCTGTCTCTGTCTCTGTCTCTGTCTCTGTGTCGCCTTCCTCTGTGTCTCTGTCTCTGTCTTTGTCTCTGTCTCTGTCTCTGCCTCTGTCTCTGTCTCTGTCTCTGTCTCTGTCTCTGTCCGTGTCTCTGCGTCTGTCTCGGTCTCTGTCTCTGTGCCTTTTCTCTGTCTCTGTATGTGTGTCTGTTCCTGTCTCTGTCTCTGTCTCTGTCTCTGTCTCTGTCTCTGTCTCTGTCTCTGTCTTCGTCTCTGTCTGTGTCTCTGTCCATGTCTCCGTTCCTGTCTTTGTCTCTGTCCCTGTCTCTGTCTCTGTCTCTGTCTCTGTCTCTGTCTCTGTCCGTGTCTCTCCGTCTGTGTCGGTCTCTGTCTCTGTCCCTTGTCTCTGTCTCTGTCCCTGTCTCTGTCTCTGTCTCTGTCCGTGTCTCTGCGTCTGTCTCGGTCTCTGTCTTTGTCCCTTGTCTCTGTCTCTGTATGTGTGTCTGTTCCTGTCTCTGTCTCTGTCTCTGTCACTGTCTCTGTCTGTAACTCTATCTCTGTCTCTGTCTCTGTCTGTATCTCTGTCTCTGTCTCTGTCTCTGTCCCTGTCTCTGTCTCTGTCTCTGTCTCTGTCTCTGTGTCTGTCTCTGTCTCTGTCTCTGTCTCTGTCTCCGTCTCTGTCTCTGTCTCTGTCTCTGTCTCTGTCTCTGTCTCTGTCTGTATCTCTGTCTCTGTCTCTGTCTCTGTCCCTGTCTCTGTCTCTGTCTCTGTCTCTGTCCCTGTCTCTGTCTCTGTCTCTGTCTCTGTCTCTGTCTCTGTCTCTGTCTCTGTCTCTGTCTCTGTCTCTGTCTCTGTCTCTGTCTCTGTCTCTGTCTCTGTCTCTGTCTCTTTTTCTGTCCCTGTCTCTGTCTCTGTCTTCGTCTCTGTCCCTGTCTCTGTCTCTGTCTCTGTCTCTGTCTCTGTCTCTGTCTGTGTCTTTGTCCATGTCTCCGTTCCTGTCTCTGTCTCAGTCCCTGTCTCTGTCTCTGTCTCTGTCTCTGTCTCTGTCCGTGTCTCTCCGTCTGTCACGGTCTCTGTCTCTGTCCCTTGTCTCTGTCTCTGTCTCTGTGTCATTCTCTCTCCGTGTCTCTCCGTCTGTCACGGTCTCTGTCTCTGTCTCTGTGTCGCCTTCCTCTGTGTCTCTGTCTCTGTCTTTGTCTCTGTCTCTGTCTCTGTCTCTGTCTCTGTCTCTGTCTCTGTCTCTGTCTCTGTGTCTGTCTCTGTCCGTGTCTCTGCGTCTGTCTCGGTCTCTGTCTCTGTCCCTTGCCTCTGTCTCTGTATGTGTGTCTGTTCCTGTCTCTGTCTCTGTCTCTGTCTGTAACTCTATCTCTGTCTCTGTCTCTGTCTCTGTCTCTGTCTCTGTCTCTGTCTCTGTCTCTTTCTCTGTCTCTGTCTCTGTCTCTGTCTTCGTCTCTGTCCCTGTCTCTGTCTCTGTCTCTGTCTCTGTCTCTGTCTCTGTCTCTGTCTGTGTCTTTGTCCATGTCTCCGTTCATGTCTCTGTCTCTGTCCCTGTCTCTGTCTCTGTCTCTGTCTCTGTCTCTGTCTCTGTCTCTGTCTCTGTCTCTGTCTCTGTCTCTGTCTCTGTCTCTGTCTCTGTCTCTGTCTCTGTCTCTGTCTCTGTCTCTGTCTCTGTCTCTGTCTCTGTCTCTGTCTCTGTCTTCGCCTCTGCCCCTGTCTCTCTCTCTGTCTCTGTCTCTGTCTGTGTCTCTGTCCATGTCTCCTTTCCTGTCTCTGTCTCTGTCTCTGTCTCTGTCTCTGTCTCTGTCTCTGTCTCTGTCTCTGTCTCTGTCTCTGTCTCTGTCTCTGTCTGTATCTCTGTCTCTGTCTCTGTCTCTGTCCCTGTCTCTGTCTCTGTCTCTGTCTCTGTGTCTTTCTCTGTCTCTGTCTCTGTCTCTGTCTCTGTCTCTGTCTCTGTCTCTGTCTCTGTCTCTGTCTCTGTTCGTGTCTCTGCGTCTGTCTCGGTCTCTGTCTCTGTCCCTTGCCTCTGTCTCTGTATGTGTGTCTGTTCCTGTCTCTGTCTCTGTCTCCATCTCTGTCTGTATCTCTGTCTGTATCTCTGTCTCTGTCTCTGTCTCTGTCTCTATCTCTATCTCTGTCTCTGTCTCTGTCTCTGTCTCTGTCTCTGTCTCTGTCTCTGTCTCTGTCTCTGTCTCTGTCTCTGTCTCTGTCCCTGTCTCTGTCTCTGTCTCTGTCTCTGTCTCTGTCTCTGTCTCTGTCTCTGTCTCTGTCTCTGTCTTCGTCTCTGTCTGTGTCTCTGTCCATGTCTCCGTTCCTGTCTTTGTCTCTGTCCCTGTCTCTGTCTCTGTCTCTGTCTCTGTCTCTGTCCGTGTCTCTCCGTCTGTGTCGGTCTCTGTCTCTGTCCCTTGTCTCTGTCTCTGTCTCTGTCTCTGTCTCTGTCTCTGTCCGTGTCTCTGCGTCTGTCTCGGTCTCCGTCTCAGTCCCTTGTCTCTGTCTCTGTATGTGTGTCTGTTCCTGTCTCTGTCTCTGTCTCCATCTCTGTCTGTATCTCTGTCTGTATCTCTGTCTCTGTCTCTGTCTCTGTCTCTGCCTCTATCTCTGTCTCTGTCTCTGTCTCTGTCTCTGTCTCTGTCTCTGTCTCTGTCTCTGTCTCTGTCTCTGTCTCTGTCTCTGTCTCTGTCTCTGTCTCTGTCTCTGTCTCTGTCTCTGTCTCTGTCTCTGTCTCTGTCTCTGTCTCTGTCTCTGTTCCTGTCTCTGTCTCTGTCTCTGTCTCTGTCTCTGTCTCTGTCTCTGTCCGTGTCTCTGCGTCTGTCTCGGTCTCTGTCTCTGTCCCTTGTCTCTGTCTCTGTATGTGTGTCTGTTCCTGTCTCTGTCTCTGTCTCTGTCACTGTCTCTGTCTGTAACTCTATCTCTGTCTCTGTCTCTGTCTCTGTCTCTGTCTCTGTCTCTGTCTCTGTCTCTGTCTCTGTCTCTGTCCCTGTCTCTGTCTCTGTCTCTGTCTCTGTCTCTGTCCGTGTCTCTCCGTCTGTCACGGTCTCTGCCTCTGTCCCTTGTCTCTGTCTCTGTCTCTGTCTCATTCTCTCTCCGTGTCTCTCCGTCTGTCACGGTCTCTGTCTCTGTCCCTTGTCTCTGTCTCTGTCTCTGTCTCTGTGTCGCCTTCCTCTGTGTCTCTGTCTCTGTCTTTGTCTCTGTCTCTGTCTCTGCCTCTGTCTCTGTCTCTGTCTCTGTCTCTGTCTCTGTCCGTGTCTCTGCGTCTGTCTCGGTCTCTGTCTCTGTGCCTTTTCTCTGTCTCTGTATGTGTGTCTGTTCCTGTCTCTGTCTCTGTCTCTGTCTGTAACTCTATATCTGTCTCTGTCTCTGTCTCTGTCTCTGTCTCTGTCCCTGTCTCTGTCTCTGTCTCTGTCTCTGTCTCTGTCTCTGTCTCTGTCTCTGTCTCTGTCTCTGTCTCTGTCTCTGTCTCTGTCTCTGTCTCTGTCTCTGTCTCCGTTCCTGTCTCTGTCTCTGTCTCTGTCTCTGTCTCTGTCTCTGTCTCTGTCTCTGTCTCTGTCTCTGTCTCTGTCTCTGTCTCTGTCTCTGTCTCTGTCTCTGTCTCTGTCTCTGTTCCTGTCTCTGTCTCTGTCTCTGTCTCTGTCTCTGTCTCTGTCTCTGTCTCTGTCTCTGTCTCTGTCTCTGTCTCTGTCTCTGTCTCTGTCCGTGTCTCTGCGTCTGTCTCGGTCTCTGTCTCTGTCCCTTGTCTCTGTCTCTGTATGTGTGTCTGTTCCTGTCTCTGTCTCTGTCTCTGTCGCTGTCTCTGTCTGTAACTCTACCTCTGTCTCTGTCTCTGTCTCTGTCTCTGTCTCTGTCTCTGTCTCTGTCTCTGTCTCTGTCCCTGTCTCTGTCTCTGTCTCTGTCTCTGTCTCTGTCTCTGTCTCTGTCTCTGTCTCCGTCTCTGTCCGTGTCTCTCCGTCTGTCACGGTATCTGTCTCTGTCCTTTGTCTCTGTCTCTGTCTCTGTCTCATTCTCTCTCCGTGTCTCTCCGTCTGTCACGGTCTCTGTCTCTGTCCCTCGTCTCTGTCTCTGTCTCTGTGTCATTCTCTCTCCGTGTCTCTCCGCCTGTCACGGTCTCTGTCTCTGTCCCTTGTCTCTGTCTCTGTCTCTGTCCCTGTGTCGCCTTCCTCTGTGTCTCTGTCTCTGTCTTTGTCTCTGTCTCTGTCTCTGTCTCTGTCTCTGTCTCTGTCTCTGTCTCTGTCTCTGTCTCTGTCCGTGTCTCTGCGTCTGTCTCGGTCTCTGTCTCTGTCCCTTGCCTCTGTCTCTGTATGTGTGTCTGTTCCTGTCTCTGTCTCTGTCTCCATCTCTGTCTGTATCTCTGTCTGTATCTCTGTCTCTGTCTCTGTCACTGTCTCTGTCTCTATCTCTGTCTCCGTCTCTGTCTCTGTCTCTGTCTCTGTCTCTGTCTCTGTCTCTGTCTCTGTCTCTGTCTCTGTCTCTGTCTCTGTCTCTGTCTCTGTCTCTGTCTCTGTCTTCGTCTCTGTCTGTGTCTCTGTCCATGTCTCCGTTCCTGTCTTTGTCTCTGTCCCTGTCTCTGTCTCTGTCTCTGTCTCTGTCTCTGTCTCTGTCCGTGTCTCTCCGTCTGTGTCGGTCTCTGTCTCTGTCCCTTGTCTCTGTCTCTGTCCCTGTCTCTGTCTCTGTCTCTGTCCGTGTCTCTGCGTCTGTCTCGGTCTCCGTCTCTGTCCCTTGTCTCTGTCTCTGTATGTGTGTCTGTTCCTGTCTCTGTCTCTGTCTCCATCTCTGTCTGTATCTCTGTCTGTATCTCTGTCTCTGTCTCTGTCTCTGTCTCTGTCTCTATCTCTGTCTCTGTCTCTGTCTCTGTCTCTGTCTCTGTCTCTGTCTCTGTCTCTATCTCTGTCTCTGTCTCTGTCTCTGTCTCTGTCTCTGTCTCTGTCTCTGTCTCTATCTCTGTCTCTGTCTCTGTCTCTGTCTCTGTCTCTGTCTCTGTCTCTGTCTCTGTCTCTGTCTCTGTCTCTGTCTCTGTCTCTGTCTCTGTCTCTGTCTCTGTCTCTGTCTCTGTCTCTGTCTCTGTCTCTGTATCTGTCTCTGTCTCTGTTCCTGTCTCTGTCTCTGTCTCTGTCTCTGTCTCTGTCTCTGTCTCTGTCTCTGTCCGTGTCTCTGCGTCTGTCTCGGTCTCTGTCTCTGTCCCTTGTCTCTGTCTCTGTCTCTGTCTCTGTCTCTGTGTCGCCTTCCTCTGTGTCTCTGTCTCTGTCTTTGTCTCTGTCTCTGTCTCTGCCTCTGTCTCTGTCTCTGTCTCTGTCTCTGTCTCTGTCCGTGTCTCTGCGTCTGTCTCGGTCTCTGTCTCTGTGCCTTTTCTCTGTCTCTGTATGTGTGTCTGTTCCTGTCTCTGTCTCTGTCTCTGTCTCTGTCTCTGTCTGTAACTCTATATCTGTCTCTGTCTCTGTCTCTGTCTCTGTCCCTGTCTCTGTCTCTGTCTCTGTCTCTGTCTCTGTCTCTGTCTCTGTCTCTGTCTCTGTCTCTGTCTCTGTCTCTGTCTCTGTCTCTGTCTCTGTCTCTGTCTCTGTCTCTGTCTCTGTCTCTGTCTCTGTCTCTGTCTCTGTCTCTGTCTCTGTCTCTGTCTCTGTTCCTGTCTCTGTCTCTGTCTCTGTCTCTGTCTCTGTCTCTGTCTCTGTCTCTGTCTCTGTCTCTGTCCGTGTCTCTGCGTCTGTCTCGGTCTCTGTCTTTGTCCCTTGTCTCTGTCTCTGTATGTGTGTCTGTTCCTGTCTCTGTCTCTGTCTCTGTCACTGTCTCTGTCTGTAACTCTATCTCTGTCTCTGTCTCTGTCTCTGTCTCTGTCTCTGTCTCTGTCTCTGTCACTGTCTCTGTCCCTGTCTCTGTCTCTATCTCTGCCTCTGTCTCTGCCTCACTCTGTCTTTGTCTCTGTCTCTGTCTCCGTGTCTCTGTCTCTGCATCTCTGTCTGTCACGGTATCTGTCTCTGTCCTTTGTCTCTGTCTCTGTCTCTGTCTTATTCTCTCTCCGTGTCTCTCCGTCTGTCACGGTCTCTGTCTCTGTCCCTTGTCTCTGTCTCTGTCTCGGTCTCTGTGTCGCCTTCCTCTGTGTCTCTGTCTCTGTCTTTGTCTCTGTCTCTGTCTCTGTCTCTGTCTCTGTCTCTGTCTCTGTCTCTGTCTCTGTCTCTGTCTCTGTCTCTGTCTCTGTCTCTGTTCCTGTCTCTGTCTCTGTCTCTGTCTCTGTCTCTGTCTCTGTCTCTGTCTCTGTCTCTGTCTCTGTCTCTGTCTCTGTCTCTGTCTCTGTCTCTGTCTCTGTCTCTGTCTCTGTCTCTGTCTCTGTCTCTGTCTCTGTCTCTGTCTCTGTCTCTGTCTCTGTCTCTGTCTCTGTCTCTGTCCGTGTCTCTGCGTCTGTCTCGGTCTCTGTCTCTGTGCCTTGTCTCTGTCTCTGTATGTGTGTCTGTTCCTGTCTCTGTCTCTGTCTCTGTCTCTGTCTCTGTCTCTGTCTGTAACTCTATATCTGTCTCTGTCTCTGTCTCTGTCTCTGTCCTGTCTCTGTCTCTGTCTCTGTCTCTGTCTCTGTCTCTGTCTCTGTCTCTGTCTCTGTCTCTGTCTCTGTCTCTGTCTCTGTCTCTGTCTCTGTCTCTGTCTCTGTCTCTGTCTCTGTCTCAGTCTCTGTCTCTGTCTCTGTCTCTGTCTCTGTCCTCGTCTCTGTCCCTGTCTCTGTCTCTGTCTCTGTCTCTGTCTCTGTCTCTGTCTGTGTCTTTGTCCATGTCTCCGTTCCTGTCTCTGTCTCTGTCCCTGTCTCTGTCTCTGTCTCTGTCTCTGTCTCTGTCCGTGTCTATCCGTCTGTCACGGTCTCTGTCTCTGTTCCTTGTCTCTGTCTCTGTCTCTGTCCCATTCTCTCTCCGTGTCTCTCCGTCTGTCACGGTCTCTGTCTCTGTCCCTTGTCTCTGTCTCTGTCTCTGTCTCTGTGTCGCCTTCCTCTGTGTCTCTGTCTCCGTCTTTGTCTCTGTCTCTGTCTCTGTCTCTGTCTCTGCCTCTGTCTCTGTCTCTGTCTCTGTCTCTGTGTCGCCTTCCTCTGTGTCTCTGTCTCTGTCTCTGTCTCTGTTCCTGTCTCTGTCTCTGTCTCTGTCTCTGTCTCTGTCTCTGTCTCTGTCTCTGTCTCTGTCTTCGTCTCTGTCCCTGTCTCTGTCCCTGTCTCTGTCTCTGTCCCTGTCTCTGTCTCTGTCCGTGTCTCTCCGTTTGTCACGGTCTCTGTCTCTGTCCCTTGTCTCTGTCTCTGTCTCTGTCTCATTCTCTCTCCGTGTCTCTCCGTCTGTCACGGTCTCTGTCTCTGTCCCTTGTCTCTGTCTCTGTCTCTGTGTCGCCTTCCTCTCTGTCTCTGTCTCTGTCTTTGTTTCTGTCTCTGTCTCTGTCTCTGTCTCTGTCTCTGTCTCTGTCTCTGTCTCTTTCTCTGTCTCTGTCCGTGTCTCTGCGTCTGTCTCGGTCTCTGTCTCTGTCCCTTGTCTCTGTCTCTGTATGTGTGTCTGTTCCTGTCTCTGTCTCTGTCTCTGTCTCTGTCTGTAACTCTATCTCTGTCTCTGTCTCTGTCTCTGTCTCTGTCTCTGTCTCTGTCTCTGTCTCTGTCCATGTCTCCGTTCCTGTCTCTGTCTCTGTCCCTGTCTCTGTCTCTGTCTCTGTCTCTGTCTCTGTCCGTGTCTCACCGTCTGTCTCGGTCTCTGTCTCTGTCCCTTGTCTCTGTCTCTGTCTCTGCCTCTGTCTCTGTCCGTGCCTCTGCGCCTGTCTCGGACTCCGTCTCTATCCCTTGTCTCTGTCTTTGTATGTGTGTTTGTTCCTGTCCCTGTCTCTGTCTCTGTCTCTGTCTCTGTCTGTATCTCTGTCTCTGTCTCTGTCTCTGTCCCTGTCTCTGTCTCTGTCTCTGTCTCTGTCTCTGTCTCTGTGTCTGCCTCTGTCTCTGCCTCTGTCTCTGTCTCTGTCCGTGTCTCTGCGTCTGTCTCGGTCTCTGTCTCTGTGCCTTGTCTCTGTCTCTGTATGTGTGTCTGTTCCTGTCTCTGTCTCTGTCTCTGTCTCTGTCTCTGTCTCTGTCTGTAACTCTATATCTGTCTCTGTCTCTGTCTCTGTCTCTGTCCTGTCTCTGTCTCTGTCTCTGTCTCTGTCTCTGTCTCTGTCTCTGTCTCTGTCTCTGTCTCTGTCTCTGTCTCTGTCTCTGCCTCTGTCTCTCTCTCTGTCTCCGTCTCTGCCTCTGTCTTTGTCTCTGTCTCTGTCTATGTCTCTGTGTCTTTGCCGCTGTCTCTGTGTCTGTGTCTCTCTCTCTGTGTCACCTTCCTCTGTGTCTTTGTCTCTGTCCCTGTCTCTGTCTCTGTCTCTGTCTCTGTCTCTGTCTCTGTCTCTGTCTCTGTCTCTGTCTCTGTTCCTGTCTCTGTCTCTGTCTCTGTCTCTGCCTCTGTCTCTGTCTCTGTCTTCGCCTCTGTCCCTGTCTCTCTCTCTGTCTCTGTCTCTGTCTGTGTCTCTGCCCATGTCTCCTTTCCTGTCTCTGTCTCAGTCCCTGTCTCTGTCTCTGTCTCTGTCTCTGTCTCTGTCCGTGTCTCTGCGCCTGTCTCGGTCTCTGTCTCTGTCCCTTGTCTCTGTCTCTGTATGTGTGTCTGTTCCTGTCTCTGTCTCTGTCTCTGTCTCTGCCTCTGTCTCTGTCTCTGTCTCTGTCTCTGTCTCTGTCTCTGTCTCTGTCTCTGTCTCTGTCTCTGTCTCTGTCTCTGTTCCTGTCTCTGTCTCTGTCTCTGTCTCTGTCTCTGTCTCTGTCTCTGTCTCTGTCTCTGTCTCTGTCTCTGTCTCTGTCTCTGTCTCTGTCTCTGTCTCTGTCTCTGTCTCTGTCTCTGCCTCTGTCTCTCTCTCTGTCTCCGTCTCTGCCTCTGTCTTTGTCTCTGTCTCTGTCTATGTCTCTGTGTCTTTGCCGCTGTCTCTGTGCCTGTGTCTCTCTCTCTGTGTCACCTTCCTCTGTGTCTTTGTCTCTGTCCCTGTCTCTGTCTCTGTCTCTGTCTCTGTCTCTGTCTCTGTCTCTGTCTCTGTCTCTGTCTCTGTCTCTGTCTCTGTCTCTGTTCCTGTCTCTGTCTCTGTCTCTGTCTCTGCCTCTGTCTCTGTCTCTGTCTTCGCCTCTGTCCCTGTCTCTCTCTCTGTCTCTGTCTCTGTCTGTGTCTCTGCCCATGTCTCCTTTCCTGTCTCTGTCTCAGTCCCTGTCTCTGTCTCTGTCTCTGTCTCTGTCTCTGTCCGTGTCTCTGCGCCTGTCTCGGTCTCTGTCTCTGTCCCTTGTCTCTGTCTCTGTATGTGTGTCTGTTCCTGTCTCTGTCTCTGTCTCTGTCTCTGCCTCTGTCTCTGTCTCTGTCTCTGTCTCTGTCTCTGTCTCTGTCTCTGTCTCTGTCTCTGTCTCTGTCTCTGTCTCTGTCTCTGTCTCTGTCTCTGTTCCTGTCTCTGTCTCTGTCTCTGTCTCTGTCTCTGTCTCTGTCTCTGTCTCTGTCTCTGTCTCAGTCTCTGTCTCTGTCTCTGTCTCTGTCTCTGTCCTCGTCTCTGTCCCTGTCTCTGTCTCTGTCTCTGTCTCTGTCTCTGTCTGTGTCTTTGTCCATGTCTCCGTTCCTGTCTCTGTCTCTGTCCCTGTCTCTGTCTCTGTCCGTGTCTCTGCGTCTGTCTCGGTCTCTGTCTCTGTCCCTTGTCTCTGTCTCTGTATGTGTGTCTGTTCCTGTCTCTGTCTCTGTCTCTGTCTCTGTCTGTAACTCTATCTCTGTCTCTGTCTCTGTCTCTGTCTCTGTCTCTGTCTCTGTCTCTGTCTCTGTCTCTGTCTCTGTCTCTGTTCCTGTCTCTGTCTCTGTCTCTGTCTCTGTCTCTGTCTCTGTCTCTGTCTCTGTCCATGTCTCCGTTCCTGTCTCTGTCTCTGTCCCTGTCTCTGTCTCTGTCCGTGTCTCTCCGTCTGTCTCGGTCTCTGTATCTGTCCCTTGTCTCTGTCTCTGTCTCTGCCTCTGTCTCTGTCCGTGCCTCTGCGCCTGTCTCGGACTCCGTCTCTATCCCTTGTCTCTGTCTTTGTATGTGTGTTTGTTCCTGTCCCTGTCTCTGTCTCTGTCTGTATCTCTGTCTCTGTCTCTGTCTCTGTCCCCGTCTCTGTCTCTGTCTCTGTCTCTGTCTCTGTCTCTGTGTCATTCTCTCTCCGTGTCTCTCCGTCTGTCACGGTCTCTGTCTCTGTCCCTTGTCTCTGTCTCTGTCTCTGTCTCTGTGTCGCCTTCCTCTGTGTCTCTGTCTCTGTCTTTGTCTCTGTCTCTGTCTCTGTCTCTGTCTCTGTCTCTGTCTCTGTCTCTGTCTCTGTCTCTGTCTCCGTCTCTGTCCGTGTCTCTGCGTCTGTCTCGGTCTCTGTCTCTGTCCCTTGCCTCTGTCTCTGTATGTGTGTCTGTTCCTATCTCTGTCTCTGTCTCTGTCTGTAACTCTATCTCTGTCTCTGTCTCTGTCTCTGTCTCTGTCTCTGTCCGTGTCTCTGCGTCTGTCTCGGTCTCTGTCTCTGTCCCTTGTCTCTGTCTCTGTCTCTGTCTCTGTGTCGCCTTCCTCTGTGTCTCTGTCTCCGTCTGTCTCGGTCTCTGTCTCTGTCCCTTGTCTCTGTCTCTGTCTCTGTCTCTGTCTCTGTCCGTGCCTCTGCGCCTGTCTCGGACTCCGTCTCTGTCCCTTGTCTCTGTCTTTGTATGTGTGTTTGTTCCTGTCTCTGTCTCTGTCTCTGTCTGTATCTCTGTCTCTGTCTCTGTCTCTGTCCCTGTCTCTGTCTCTGTCTCTGTTCCTGTCTCTGTCTCTGTCTCTGTCTCTGTCTCTGTCTCTGTCTCTGTCTCTGTCCATGTCTCCGTTCCTGCCTCTGTCTCTGTCCCTGTCTCTGTCTCTGTCTCTGTCTCTGTCTCTGTCCGTGTCTCTCCGTCTGTCTCGGTCTCTGTCTCTGTCCCTTGTCTCTGCCTCTGTCTCTGTCTCTGTCTCTGTCCGTGCCTCTGCGCCTGTCTCGGACTCCGTCTCTATCCCTTGTCTCTGTCTTTGTATGTGTGTTTGTTCCTGTCCCTGTCTCTGTCTCTATCTCTGTCTCTGTCTCTGTCTCTGTCTCTGTCTCTGTCTCTGTCTCTGTCTCTGTCTCTGTCTCTGTCTCTGTCTCTGTCTCTGTCTCTGTCTCTGTCTCTGTCTCTGTCTCTGTCTCTGTCTCTGTCTCTGTCCCTGTCTCTGTCTCTGTCTCTGTCTCTGTCTCTGTCTCTGTCTCTGTCTCTGTCTCTGTCTCTGTCTCTGTCTCTGTCTCTGTCTCTGTCTCTGTCTCTGTCTCTGTCTCTGTCTCTGTCTTCGTCTCTGTCTGTGTCTCTGTCCATGTCTCCGTTCCTGTCTCTGTCTCTGTCCCTGTCTCTGTCTCTGTCTCTGTCTCTGTCTCTGTCCGTGTCTCTCCGTCTGTCTCGGTCTCTGTCTCTGTCCCTTGTCTCTGTCTCTGTCTCTGTCTCTGTCTCTGTCCGTGCCTCTGCGCCTGTCTCGGACTCCGTCTCTGTCCCTTGTCTCTGTCTTTGTATGTGTGTTTGTTCCTGTCTCTGTCTCTGTCTCTGTCTCTGTCTCTGTCTGTATCTCTGTCTCTGTCTCTGTCTCTGTCCCTGTCTCTGTCTCTGTCTCTGTGTCTGTCTCTGTCTCTGTCTCTGTCTCTGTCTCTGTCTCTGTCTCTGTCTCTGTCTCTATCTCTGTCTCTGTCTCTGTCTCTGTCTCTGTCTCTGTCTCTGTCTCTGTCTCTGTCTCTGTCTCTGTCTCTGTCTCTGTCTCTGTCTCTGTCTCTGTCTCTGTCCGTGTCTCTGCGTCTGTCTCGGTCTCTGTCTCTGTGCCTTGTCTCTGTCTCTGTATGTGTGTCTGTTCCTGTCTCTGTCTCTGTCTCTGTCTCTGTCTCTGTCTGTAACTCTATATCTGTCTCTGTCTCTGTCTCTGTCTCTGTCTCTGTCTCTGTCTCTGTCTCTGTCCGTGTCTCTGCGTCTGTCTCGGTCTCTGTCTCTGTCCCTTGTCTCTGTCTCTGTCTCTGTCTCTGTGTCGCCTTCCTCTGTGTCTCTGTCTCTGTCTTTGTCTCTGTCTCTGTCTCTGCCTCTGTCTCTGTCTCTGTCTCTGTCTCTGTCTCTGTCCGTGTCTCTGCGTCTGTCTCGGTCTCTGTCTCTGTGCCTTTTCTCTGTCTCTGTATGTGTGTCTGTTCCTGTCTCTGTCTCTGTCTCTGTCTCTGTCTGTAACTCTATATCTGTCTCTGTCTCTGTCTCTGTCTCTGTCCCTGTCTCTGTCTCTGTCTCTGTCTCTGTCTCTGTCTCTGTCTCTGTCTCTGTCTCTGTCTCTGTCTCTGTCTCTGTCTCTGTCTCTGTCTCTGTCTCTGTCTCTGTCTCTGTCTCTGTCTCTGTTCCTGTCTCTGTCTCTGTCTCTGTCTCTGTCTCTGTCTCTGTCTCTGTCTCTGTCTCTGTCTCTGTCTCTGTCCGTGTCTCTGCGTCTGTCTCGGTCTCTGTCTTTGTCCCTTGTCTCTGTCTCTGTATGTGTGTCTGTTCCTGTCTCTGTCTCTGTCTCTGTCACTGTCTCTGTCTGTAACTCTATCTCTGTCTCTGTCTCCGTCTCTGTCTCTGTCTCTGTCTCTGTCTCTGTCTCTGTCACTGTCTCTGTCCCTGTCTCTGTCTCTATCTCTGCCTCTGTCTCTGCCTCACTCTGTCTTTGTCTCTGTCTCTGTCTCCGTGTCTCTGTCTCTGCATCTCTGTCTGTCACGGTATCTGTCTCTGTCCTTTGTCTCTGTCTCTGTCTCTGTCTCATTCTCTCTCCGTGTCTCTCCGTCTGTCACGGTCTCTGTCTCTGTCCCTTGTCTCTGTCTCTGTCTCGGTCTCTGTGTCGCCTTCCTCTGTGTCTCTGTCTCTGTCTTTGTCTCTGTCTCTGTCTCTGTCTCTGTCTCTGTCTCTGTCTCTGTCTCTGTCTCTGTCTCTGTCTCTGTCTCTGTTCCTGTCTCTGTCTCTGTCTCTGTCTCTGTCTCTGTCTCTGTCTCTGTCTCTGTCTCTGTCTCTGTCTCTGTCTCTGTCTCTGTCTCTGTCTCTGTCTCTGTCTCTGTCTCTGTCTCTGTCTCTGTCTCTGTCTCTGTCTCTGTCTTCGTCTCTGTCTGTGTCTCTGTCCATGTCTCCGTTCCTGTCTCTGTCTCTGTCCCTGTCTCTGTCTCTGTCTCTGTCCGTGTCTCTCCGTCTGTCTCGGTCTCTGTCTCTGTCCCTTGTCTCTGTCTCTGTCTCTGTCTCTGTCTCTGTCCGTGCCTCTGCGCCTGTCTCGGACTCCGTCTCTGTCCCTTGTCCCTGTCTTTGTATGTGTGTTTGTTCCTGTCTCTGTCTCTGTCTCTGTCTCTGTCTCTGTCTGTATCTCTGTCTCTGTCTCTGTCTCTGTCCCTGTCTCTGTCTCTGTCTCTGTGTCTGTCTCTGTCTCTGTCTCTGTCTCTGTCTCTGTCTCTGTCTCTGTCTCTGTCTCTATCTCTGTCTCTGTCTCTGTCTCTGTCTCTGTCTCTGTCTCTGTCTCTGTCTCTGTCTCTGTCTCTGTCTCTGTCTCTGTCTCTGTCTCTGTCCGTGTCTCTGCGTCTGTCTCGGTCTCTGTCTCTGTGCCTTGTCTCTGTCTCTGTATGTGTGTCTGTTCCTGTATCTGTCTCTGTCTCTGTCTCTGTCTCTGTCTGTAACTCTATATCTGTCTCTGTCTCTGTCT
>OX243801.1:15302500-15315000 GCA_945859595.2 Megachile willughbiella
CTGTCTCTGTCTCTGTCCGTGTCTCTGCGTCTGTCTCGGTCTCTGTCTCTGTCCCTTGTCTCTGTCTCTGTCTCTGTCTCTGTGTCGCCTTCCTCTGTGTCTCTGTCTCTGTCTTTGTCTCTGTCTCTGCCTCTGTCTCTGTCTCTGTCTCTGTCTCTGTCTCTGTCCGTGTCTCTGCGTCTGTCTCGGTCTCTGTCTCTGTGCCTTTTCTCTGTCTCTGTATGTGTGTCTGTTCCTGTCTCTGTCTCTGTCTCTGTCTCTGTCTCTGTCTGTAACTCTATATCTGTCTCTGTCTCTGTCTCTGTCTCTGTCCCTGTCTCTGTCTCTGTCTCTGTCTCTGTCTCTGTCTCTGTCTCTGTCTCTGTCCGTGTCTCTCCGTCTGTCTCGGTCTCTGTCTCTGTCCCTTGTCTCTGTCTCTGTCTCTGTCTCTGTCTCTGTCTCTGTCTCTGTCTCTGTCTCTGTTCCTGTCTCTGCCTCTGTCTCTGTCTCTGTCTCTGTCTCTGTCTCTGTCTCTGTCTCCGTCTCTGTCCGTGTCTCTCCGTCTGTCACGGTATCTGTCTCTGTCCTTTGTCTCTGTCTCTGTCTCTGTCTCATTCTCTCTCCGTGTCTCTCCGTCTGTCACGGTCTCTGTCTCTGTCCCTCGTCTCTGTCTCTGTCTCTGTGTCATTCTCTCTCCGTGTCTCTCCGCCTGTCACGGTCTCTGTCTCTGTCCCTTGTCTCTGTCTCTGTCTCTGTCTCTGTGTCGCCTTCCTCTGTGTCTCTGTCTCTGTCTTTGTCTCTGTCTCTGTCTCTGTCTCTGTCTCTGTCTCTGTCTCTGTCTCTGTCTCTGTCTCTGTCCGTGTCTCTGCGTCTGTCTCGGTCTCTGTCTCTGTCCCTTGCCTCTGTCTCTGTATGTGTGTCTGTTCCTGTCTCTGTCTCTGTCTCCATCTCTGTCTGTATCTCTGTCTGTATCTCTGTCTCTGTCTCTGTCTCTGTCTCTGTCTCTATCTCTGTCTCCGTCTCTGTCTCTGTCTCTGTCTCTGTCTCTGTCTCTGTCTCTGTCTCTGTCTCTGTCTCTGTCTCTGTCTCTGTCTCTGTCTCTGTCTCTGTCTCTGTCTCTGTCTCTGTCTTCGTCTCTGTCTGTGTCTCTGTCCATGTCTCCGTTCCTGTCTTTGTCTCTGTCCCTGTCTCTGTCTCTGTCTCTGTCTCTGTCTCTGTCCGTGTCTCTCCGTCTGCGTCGGTCTCTGTCTCTGTCCCTTGTCTCTGTCTCTGTCCCTGTCTCTGTCTCTGTCTCTGTCCGTGTCTCTGCGTCTGTCTCGGTCTCCGTCTCTGTCCCTTGTCTCTGTCTCTGTATGTGTGTCTGTTCCTGTCTCTGTCTCTGTCTCCATCTCTGTCTGTATCTCTGTCTGTATCTCTGTCTCTGTCTCTGTCCGTGCCTCTGCGCCTGTCTCGGACTCCGTCTCTGTCCCTTGTCTCTGTCTTTGTATGTGTGTTTGTTCCTGTCTCTGTCTCTGTCTCTGTCTCTGTCTCTGTCTCTGTCTGTATCTCTGTCTCTGTCTCTGTCTCTGTCCCTGTCTCTGTCTCTGTCTCTGTGTCTGTCTCTGTCTCTGTCTCTGTCTCTGTCTCTGTCTCTGTCTTCGTCTCTGTCTGTGTCTCTGTCCATGTCTCCGTTCCTGTCTCTGTCTCTGTCCCTGTCTCTGTCTCTGTCTCTGTCTCTGTCTCTGTCCGTGTCTCTCCGTCTGTCTCGGTCTCTGTCTCTGTCCCTTGTCTCTGTCTCTGTCTCTGTCTCTGTCTCTGTCCGTGCCTCTGCGCCTGTCTCGGACTCCGTCTCTGTCCCTTGTCTCTGTCTTTGTATGTGTGTTTGTTCCTGTCTCTGTCTCTGTCTCTGTCTCTGTCTCTGTCTGTATCTCTGTCTCTGTCTCTGTCTCTGTCCCTGTCTCTGTCTCTGTCTCTGTGTCTGTCTCTGTCTCTGTCTCTGTCTCTGTCTCTGTCTCTGTCTCTGTCTCTGTCTCTATCTCTGTCTCTGTCTCTGTCTCTGTCTCTGTCTCTGTCTCTGTCTCTGTCTCTGTCTCTGTCTCTGTCTCTGTCTCTGTCTCTGTCTCTGTCTCTGTCCGTGTCTCTGCGTCTGTCTCGGTCTCTGTCTCTGTGCCTTGTCTCTGTCTCTGTATGTGTGTCTGTTCCTGTCTCTGTCTCTGTCTCTGTCCCTGTCTGTAACTCTATATCTGTCTCTGTCTCTGTCTCTGTCTCTGTCTCTGTCTCTGTCTCTGTCTCTGTCCGTGTCTCTGCGTCTGTCTCGGTCTCTGTCTCTGTCCCTTGTCTCTGTCTCTGTCTCTGTCTCTGTGTCGCCTTCCTCTGTGTCTCTGTCTCTGTCTTTGTCTCTGTCTCTGCCTCTGTCTCTGTCTCTGTCTCTGTCTCTGTCTCTGTCCGTGTCTCTGCGTCTGTCTCGGTCTCTGTCTCTGTGCCTTTTCTCTGTCTCTGTATGTGTGTCTGTTCCTGTCTCTGTCTCTGTCTCTGTCTCTGTCTCTGTCTGTAACTCTATATCTGTCTCTGTCTCTGTCTCTGTCTCTGTCCCTGTCTCTGTCTCTGTCTCTGTCTCTGTCTCTGTCTCTGTCTCTGTCTCTGTCCGTGTCTCTCCGTCTGTCTCGGTCTCTGTCTCTGTCCCTTGTCTCTGTCTCTGTCTCTGTCTCTGTCTCTGTCCGTGCCTCTGCGCCTGTCTCGGACTCCGTCTCTGTCCCTTGTCTCTGTCTTTGTATGTGTGTTTGTTCCTGTCTCTGTCTCTGTCTCTGTCTCTGTCTCTGTCTGTATCTCTGTCTCTGTCTCTGTCTCTGTCCCTGTCTCTGTCTCTGTCTCTGTGTCTGTCTCTGTCTCTGTCTCTGTCTCTGTCTCTGTCTCTGTCTCTGTCTCTGTCTCTATCTCTGTCTCTGTCTCTGTCTCTGTCTCTGTCTCTGTCTCTGTCTCTGTCTCTGTCTCTGTCTCTGTCTCTGTCTCTGTCTCTGTCTCTGTCTCTGTCTCTGTCCGTGTCTCTGCGTCTGTATCGGTCTCTGTCTCTGTGCCTTGTCTCTGTCTCTGTATGTGTGTCTGTTCCTGTCTCTGTCTCTGTCTCTGTCTCTGTCTCTGTCTGTAACTCTATATCTGTCTCTGTCTCTGTCTCTGTCTCTGTCCCTGTCTCTGTCTCTGTCTCTGTCTCTGTCTCTGTTCCTGTCTCTGTCTCTGTCTCTGTCTCTGTCTCTGTCTCTGTCTCTGTCTCTGTCTCTGTCTCTGTCTCTGTCTCTGTCTCTGTCTCTGTCTCTGTCTCTGTCTCTGTCTCTGTTCCTGTCTCTGCCTCTGTCTCTGTCTCTGTCTCTGTCTCTGTCTCTGTCTCTGTCTCTGTCTCTGTCTCTGTCTCTGTCTTCGCCTCTGTCTGTGTCTCTGTCCATGTCTCCGTTCCTGTCTCTGTCTCTGTCCCTGTCTCTGTCTCTGTCTCTGTCTCTGTCTCTGTCCGTGTCTCTCCGTCTGTCTCTGTCCGTGTCTCTCCGTCTGTCTCGGTCTCTGTCTCTGTCTCTGTCTCTGTCCGTGCCTCTGCGCCTGTCTCGGACTCCGTCTCTGTCCCTTGTCTCTGTCTTTGTATGTGTGTTTGTTCCTGTCTCTGTCTCTGTCTCTGTCTCTGTCTCTGTCTGTATCTCTGTCTCTGTCTCTGTCTCTGTCCCTGTCTCTGTCTCTGTCTCTGTGTCTGTCTCTGTCTCTGTCTCTGTCTCTGTCTCTGTCTCTGTCTTCGTCTCTGTCTGTGTCTCTGTCCATGTCTCCGTTCCTGTCTCTGTCTCTGTCCCTGTCTCTGTCTCTGTCTCTGTCTCTGTCTCTGTCCGTGTCTCTCCGTCTGTCTCGGTCTCTGTCTCTGTCCCTTGTCTCTGTCTCTGTCTCGGTCTCTGTCTCTGTCCCTTGTCTCTGTCTCTGTCTCTGTCTCTGTCTCTGTCCGTGCCTCTGCGCCTGTCTCGGACTCCGTCTCTGTCCCTTGTCTCTGTCTTTGTATGTGTGTTTGTTCCTGTCTCTGTCTCTGTCTCTGTCTCTGTCTCTGTCTGTATCTCTGTTTCTGTCTCTGTCTCTGTCCCTGTCTCTGTCTCTGTCTCTGTCTCTGTCTCTGTCTCTGTCTCTGTCTCTGTCTCTGTCTCTGTCTATGTCTCTGTGTCTTTGCCGCTGTCTCTGTGTCTGTGTCTCTGTCTCTGTGTCGCCTTCCTCTGTGTCTATGTCTCTGTCGTTGTCTCTGTCTCTGTCTCTGTCTCTGTCTCTGTCTCTGTCTCTGTCTCTGTCTCTGTCTCTGTCTCTGTCTCTGTCTCTGTCTCTGTCTCTGTCTCTGTCTCTGTCTCTGTCTCTGTCTTCGCCTCTGTCCCTGTCTCTGTCTCTGTCTCTGTCTCTGTCTGTGTCTCTGTCCATGTCTCCTTTCCTGTCTCTGTCTCTGTCCCTGTCTCTGTCTCTGTCTCTGTCTCTGTCTCTGTCCGTGTCTCTCCGTCTGTCTCGGTCTCTGTCTCTGTCCCTTGTCTCTGTCTCTGTCTCTGTCTCTGTCTCTGTCTCTGTCTCTGTCTCTGTCTCTGTCTCTGTCTCTGTCTCTGTCTCTGTCTCTGTCTCTGTCTCTGTCTTCGTCTCTGTCTGTGTCTCTGTCCATGTCTCCGTTCCTGTCTTTGTCTCTGTCCCTGTCTCTGTCTCTGTCCCTTGTCTCTGTCTCTGTCTCTGTCTCTGTCTCTGTCTCTGTCCGTGTCTCTGTCTCTGTCTTCGTCTCTGTCCCTGTCTCTGTCTCTGTCTCTGTCTCTGTCTCCGTCTCAGTCTTTGTCCATGTCTCCGTTCCTGTCTCTGTCTCTGTCCCTGTCTCTGTCTCTGTCCCTTGTCTCTGTCTCTGTCTCTGTCTCTGTCTCTGTCTCTGTCCGTGTCTCTGTCTCTGTCTTCGTCTCTGTCCCTGTCTCTGTCTCTGTCTCTGTCTCTGTCTCCGTCTCAGTCTTTGTCCATGTCTCCGTTCCTGTCTCTGTCTCTGTCCCTGTCTCTGTCTCTGTCCCTGTCGCCGTCTCTGTCCGTGTCTCTGTCTCTGTCTCTGTCTCTGTCTCTGTCTCTGTCTCTGTCTCTGTCTCTGTCTCTGTCTCTGTCTCTGTCTCTGTCTCTGTCTCTGTCTCTGTCTCTGTCTCTGTCTCTGTCTCTGTCTCTGTCTCTGTCTCTGTCTCTGTCTCTGTCTCTGTCTCTGTCTCTGTCTCTGTCTCTGTCTCTGTCTCTGTCTCTGTCTGTGTCTCTGTCCATGTCTCCTTTCCTGTCTCTGTCTCTGTCCCTGTCTCTGTCTCTGTCTCTGTCTCTGTCTCTGTCCGTGTCTCTCCGTCTGTCTCGGTCTCTGTCTCTGTCCCTTGTCTCTGTCTCTGTCCCTGTCTCTGTCTCTGTCTCTGTCTCTGTCTCTGTCTCTGTTCCTGTCTATGTCTCTGTCTCTGTCTCTGTCTCTGTCTCTGTCTCTGTCTCTGTCTCTGTCTCTGTCTCTGTCTCTGTCTCTGTCTCTGTCTCTGTCTCTGTCTCTGTCTCTGTCTCTGTCTCTGTCTCTGTCTCTGTCTCTGTCTCTGTTCCTGTCTCTGCCTCTGTCTCTGTCTCTGTCTCTGTCTCTGTCTCTGTCTCTGTCTCTGTCTCTGTCTCTGTCTCTGTCTCTGTCTCTGTCTCTGTCTCTGTCTTCGTCTCTGTCTGTGTCTCTGTCCATGTCTCCGTTCCTGTCTCTGTCTCTGTCCCTGTCTCTGCCTCTGTCCCTGTCGCCGTCTCTGTCCGTGTCTCTGTCTCTGTCTCTGTCTCTGTCTCTGTTCCTGTCTCTGTCTCTGTCTCTGTCTCTGTCTCTGTCTCTGTCTCTGTCTCTGTCTCTGTCTCTGTCTCTGTCTCTGTCTCTGTCTCTGTCTCTGTCTCTGTCTCTGTCTCTGTCTCTGTCTCTGTCTCTGTCTCTGTCTCTGTCTCTGTCTCTGTCTCTGTCTCTGTCTCTGTCTCTGTCTCTGTCTCCGTTCCTGTCTCTGTCTCTGTCTCTGTCTCTGTCTCTGTCTCTGTCTCTGTCTCTGTCTCTGTCTCTGTCTCTGTCTCTGTCCCTGTCTCTGTCTCTGTCTCTGTCTCCATCTCTGTCTGTATCTCTGTCTCTGTCTGTGTCTCTATCTCTGTCTCTGTCTCTGTCTCTGTCTCTGTCTCTGTCTCTGTCTCTGTCTCTGTCTCTGTCTCTGTCTCTGTCTCTGTCTCTGTCTCTGTCTCTGTCTCTGTCTCTGTCTCTGTCTCTGTCTCTGTCTCTGTCTCTGTCTCTGTCTCTGTCTCTGTCTCTGTCTCTGTCTCTGTCTCTGTCTCTGTCTCTGTCTCTGTCTCTGTCTCTGTCTCTGTCTCTGTCTCTGTCTCTGTCTCTGTCTCTGTCTCTGTCTCTGTCTCTGTCTCTGTCTCTGTCTCTGTCTCTGTCTCTGTCTCTGTCTCTGTCTCTGTCTCTGTCTCTGTCTCTGTCTCTGTCTCTGTCTCTGTCTCTGTCTCTGTCTCTGTCTCTGTCTCTGTCTCTGTCTCTGTCTCTGTCTCTGTCTCTGTCTCTGTCTCTGTCTCTGTCTCTGTCTCTGTCTCTGTCTCTGTCTCTGTCTCTGTCTGTATCTCTGTCTCTGTCTCTGTCTCTGTCTCTGTCTCTGTCTCTGTCTCTGTGTCTGTCTCTGTCTCTGTCTCTGTCTCTGTCTCTGTCTCTGTCTCTGTCTCTGTCTCTGTCTCTGTCTCTGTCTCTGTCTCTGTCTCTGTCTCTGTCTCTGTCTCTGTCTCTGTCTCTGTCTCTGTCTCTGTCTCTGTCTCTGTCTCTGTCTCTGTCTCTGTCTCTGTCTCTGCCTCTGTCTCTGTCTCTGTCTCTGTCTATGTCTCTGTGTCTTTGCCGCTGTCTCTGTGTCTGTGTCTCTGTCTCTGTCCGTGCCTTTGCGCCTGTCTCGGTCTCCGTCTCTGTCCCTTGTCTCTGTCTTTGTATGTGTGTCTGTTCCTATCTCTGTCTCTGTCTCTGTCTCTGTCTCTGTCTCTGTCTGTATCTCTGTCTCTGTCTCTGTCTCTGTCTCTGTCTCTGTCTCTGTCTCTGTCTATGTCTCTGTGTCTTTGCCGCTGTCTCTGTGTCTGTGTCTCTGTCTCTGTGTCGCCTTCCTCTGTGTCTCTGTCTCTGTCTTTGTCTCTGTCTCTGTCTCTGTCTCTGTCTCTGTCTCTGTCTCTGTCTCTGTCTCTGTCTCTGTCTCTGTCTCTGTCTCTGTCTCTGTCTCTGTCTCTGTCTTCGCCTCTGTCCCTGTCTCTGTCTCTGTCTCTGTCTCTGTCTGTGTCTCTGTCCATGTCTCCTTTCCTGTCTCTGTCTCTGTCCCTGTCTCTGTCTCTGTCTCTGTCTCTGTCTCTGTCCGTGTCTCTCCGTCTGTCTCGGTCTCTGTCTCTGTCCCTTGTCTCTGTCTCTGTCTCTGTCTCTGTCTCTGTCTCTGTCTCTGTCTCTGTCTCTGTCTCTGTCTCTGTCTCTGTCTCTGTCTCTGTCTCTGTCTCTGTCTCTGTCTCTGTCTCTGTCTTCGTCTCTGTCTGTGTCTCTGTCCATGTCTCCGTTCCTGTCTTTGTCTCTGTCCCTGTCTCTGTCTCTGTCCCTTGTCTCTGTCTCTGTCTCTGTCTCTGTCTCTGTCTCTGTCCGTGTCTCTGTCTCTGTCTTCGTCTCTGTCCCTGTCTCTGTCTCTGTCTCTGTCTCTGTCTCCGTCTCAGTCTTTGTCCATGTCTCCGTTCCTGTCTCTGTCTCTGTCCCTGTCTCTGTCTCTGTCCCTGTCGCCGTCTCTGTCCGTGTCTCTGTCTCTGTCTCTGTCTCTGTCTCTGTTCCTGTCTCTGTCTCTGTCTCTGTCTCTGTCTCTGTCTCTGTCTCTGTCTCTGTCTCTGTCTCTGTCTCTGTCTCTGTCTCTGTCTCTGTCTCTGTCTCTGTCTCTGTCTCTGTCTCTGTCTCTGTCTCTGTCTCTGTCTCTGTCTCTGTCTCTGTCTCTGTCTCTGTCTCTGTCTCTGTCTCTGTCTCTGTCTCTGTCTCTGTCTCTGTCTCTGTCTCCGTTCCTGTCTCTGTCTCTGTCTCTGTCTCTGTCTCTGTCTCTGTCTCTGTCTCTGTCTCTGTCTCTGTCTCTGTCTCTGTCCCTGTCTCTGTCTCTGTCTCTGTCTCCATCTCTGTCTGTATCTCTGTCTCTGTCTGTGTCTCTATCTCTGTCTCTGTCTCTGTCTCTGTCTCTGTCTCTGTCTCTGTCTCTGTCTCTGTCTCTGTCTCTGTCTCTGTCTCTGTCTCTGTCTCTGTCTCTGTCTCTGTCTCTGTCTCTGTCTCTGTCTCTGTCTCTGTCTCTGTCTCTGTCTCTGTCTCTGTCTCTGTCTCTGTCTCTGTCTCTGTCTCTGTCTCTGTCTCTGTCTCTGTCTCTGTCTCTGTCTCTGTCTCTGTCTCTGTCTCTGTCTCTGTCTCTGTCTCTGTCTTCGTCTCTGTCTGTGTCTCTGTCCATGTCTCCGTTCCTGTCTCTGTCTCTGTCCCTGTCTCTGTCTCTGTCTCTGTCTCTGTCTCTGTCCGTGTCTCTCCGTCTGTCTCGGTCTCTGTCTCTGTCCCTTGTCTCTGTCTCTGTCTCTGTCTCTGTCTCTGTCCGTGCCTCTGCGCCTGTCTCGGACTCCGTCTCTGTCCCTTGTCTCTGTCTTTGTATGTGTGTTTGTTCCTGCCTCTGTCTCTGTCTCTGTCTCTGTCTCTGTCTCTGTCTCTGTCTCTGTCTCTGTCTCTGTCTCTGTCTCTGTCTCTGTCTCTGTCTCTGTCTGTGTCTCTGTCGATGTCTCTGTTCCTGTCTCTGTCTCTGTCTCTGTCTGTATCTCTGTCTCTGTCTCTGTCTCTGTCTCTGTCTCTGTCTCTGTCTCTGTCTCTGTCTCTGTCTCTGTGTCTGTCTCTGTCTCTGTCTCTGTCTCTGTTTCTGTCTCTGTCTCTGTCTCTGTCTCTGTCTCTGTCTCTGTCTCTGTCTCTGTCTCTGTCTCTGTCTCTGTTCCTGTCTCTGTCTCTGTCTCTGTCTCTGTCTCTGTCTCTGTCTCTGTCTCTGTCTCTGTCTCTGTCTCTGTCTCTGTCTCTGTCCGTGTCTCTGCGTCTGTCTCGGTCTCTGTCTCTGTCCCTTGTCTCTGTCTCTGTATGTGTGTCTGTTCCTGTCTCTGTCTCTGTCTCTGTCACTGTCTCTGTCTGTAACTCTATCTCTGTCTCTGTCTCTGTCTCTGTCTCTGTCTCTGTCTCTGTCTCTGTCCCTGTCTCTGTCTCTGTCTCTGTCTCTGTCTCTGTCTCTGTCTCTGTCTCTGTCTCTGTCTCTGTCTCTGTCTCTGTCTCTGTCTCTGTCTCTGTCTCTGTCTCTGTCTCTGTCTCTGTCTTCGTCTCTGTCTGTGTCTCTGTCCATGTCTCCGTTCCTGTCTTTGTCTCTGTCCCTGTCTCTGTCTCTGTCCCTTGTCTCTGTCTCTGTCTCTGTCTCTGTCTCTGTCTCTGTCCGTGTCTCTGTCTCTGTCTTCGTCTCTGTCCCTGTCTCTGTCTCTGTCTCTGTCTCTGTCTCCGTCTCAGTCTTTGTCCATGTCTCCGTTCCTGTCTCTGTCTCTGTCCCTGTCTCTGTCTCTGTCCCTGTCGCCGTCTCTGTCCGTGTCTCTGTCTCTGTCTCTGTCTCTGTCTCTGTTCCTGTCTCCGTCTCTGTCTCTGTCTCTGTCTCTGTCTCTGTCTCTGTCTCTGTCTCTGTCTCTGTCTCTGTCTCTGTCTCTGTCTCTGTCTCTGTCTCTGTCTCTGTCTCTGTCTCTGTCTCTGTCTCTGTCTCTGTCTCTGTCTCTGTCTCTGTCTCTGTCTCTGTCTCTGTCTCTGTCTCTGTCTCTGTCTCTGTCTCTGTCTCTGTCTCTGTCTCCGTTCCTGTCTCTGTCTCTGTCTCTGTCTCTGTCTCTGTCTCTGTCTCTGTCTCTGTCTCTGTCTCTGTCTCTGTCTCTGTCCCTGTCTCTGTCTCTGTCTCTGTCTCCATCTCTGTCTGTATCTCTGTCTCTGTCTGTGTCTCTATCTCTGTCTCTGTCTCTGTCTCTGTCTCTGTCTCTGTCTCTGTCTCTGTCTCTGTCTCTGTCTCTGTCTCTGTCTCTGTCTCTGTCTCTGTCTCTGTCTCTGTCTCTGTCTCTGTCTCTGTCTCTGTCTCTGTCTCTGTCTCTGTCTCTGTCTCTGTCTCTGTCTCTGTCTCTGTCTCTGTCTCTGTCTCTGTCTCTGTCTCTGTCTCTGTCTCTGTCTCTGTCTCTGTCCTCGTCTCTGTCTGTGTCTCTGTCCATGTCTCCGTTCCTGTCTCTGTCTCTGTCCCTGTCTCTGTCTCTGTCTCTGTCTCTGTCTCTGTCCGTGTCTCTCCGTCTGTCTCGGTCTCTGTCTCTGTCCCTTGTCTCTGTCTCTGTCTCTGTCTCTGTCTCTGTCCGTGCCTCTGCGCCTGTCTCGGACTCCGTCTCTGTCCCTTGTCTCTGTCTTTGTATGTGTGTTTGTTCCTGCCTCTGTCTCTGTCTCTGTCTCTGTCTCTGTCTCTGTCTCTGTCTCTGTCTCTGTCTCTGTCTCTGTCTCTGTCTCTGTCTCTGTCTCTGTCTGTGTCTCTGTCGATGTCTCTGTTCCTGTCTCTGTCTCTGTCTCTGTCTGTATCTCTGTCTCTGTCTCTGTCTCTGTCTCTGTCTCTGTCTCTGTCTCTGTCTCTGTCTCTGTCTCTGTGTCTGTCTCTGTCTCTGTCTCTGTCTCTGTCTCTGTCTCTGTTTCTGTCTCTGTCTCTGTCTCTGTCTCTGTCTCTGTCTCTGTCTCTGTCTCTGTCTCTGTCTCTGTCTCTGTCTCTGTTCCTGTCTCTGTCTCTGTCTCTGTCTCTGTCTCTGTCTCTGTCTCTGTCTCTGTCTCTGTCTCTGTCTCTGTCTCTGTCCGTGTCTCTGCGTCTGTCTCGGTCTCTGTCTCTGTCCCTTGTCTCTGTCTCTGTATGTGTGTCTGTTCCTGTCTCTGTCTCTGTCTCTGTCACTGTCTCTGTCTGTAACTCTATCTCTGTCTCTGTCTCTGTCTCTGTCTCTGTCTCTGTCTCTGTCTCTGTCCCTGTCTCTGTCTCTGTCTCTGTCTCTGTCTCTGTCTCTGTCTCTGTCTCTGTCTCTGTCTCTGTCTCTGTCTCTGTCTCCGTCTCTGTCCGTGTCTCTCCGTCTGTCACGGTATCTGTCTCTGTCCTTTGTCTCTGTCTCTGTCTCTGTCTCATTCTCTCTCCGTGTCTCTCCGTCTGTCACGGTCTCTGTCTCTGTCCCTTGTCTCTGTCTCTGTCTCGGTCTCTGTGTCGCCTTCCTCTGTGTCTCTGTCTCTGTCTTTGTCTCTGTCTCTGTCTCTGTCTCTGTCTCTGTCTCTGTCTCTGTCTCTGTCTCTGTCTCTGTCTCTGTCTCTGTTCCTGTCTCTGTCTCTGTCTCTGTCTCTGTCTCTGTCTCTGTCTCTGTCTCTGTCTCTGTCTCTGTCTCTGTCTCTGTCTCTGTCTCTGTCTCTGTCTCTGTCTCTGTCTTCGTCTCTGTCTGTGTCTCTGTCCATGTCTCCGTTCCTGTCTCTGTCTCTGTCCCTGTCTCTGTCTCTGTCTCTGTCTCTGTCTCTGTCCGTGTCTCTCCGTCTGTCTCGGTCTCTGTCTCTGTCCCTTGTCTCTGTCTCTGTCTCTGTCTCTGTCTCTGTCCGTGCCTCTGCGCCTGTCTCGGACTCCGTCTCTGTCCCTTGTCTCTGTCTTTGTATGTGTGTTTGTTCCTCTCTCTGTCTCTGTCTCTGTCTCTGTCTCTGTCTGTATCTCTGTCTCTGTCTCTGTCTCTGTCCCTGTCTCTGTCTCTGTCTCTGTCTCTGTGTCTGTCTCTGTCTCTGTCTCTGTCTCTGTCTCTGTCTCTGTCTCTGTCTCTGTCTCTGTCTCTGTCTCTGTCTCTGTCTCTGTCTCTGTCTCTGTCTCTGTCTCTGTTCCTGTCTCTGTCTCTGTCTCTGTCTCTGTCTCTGTCTCTGTCTCTGTCTCTGTCTCTGTCTCTGTCTCTGTCTCTGTCTCTGTCTCTGTCTCTGTCTCTGTCTCTGTCTCTGTCTCTGTCTCTGTCTCTGTCTCTGTCTCTGTTCCTGTCTCTGTCTCTGTCTCTGTCTCTGTCTCTGTCTCTGTCTCTGTCTTCGCCTCTGTCCCTGTCTCTGTCTCTGTCTCTGTCTCTATCTGTGTCTCTGTCCATGTCTCTTTTCCTGTCTCTGTCTCTGTCCCTGTCTCTGTCTCTGTCTCTGTCTCTGTCTCTGTCTCTGTCCGTGTCTCTCCGTCTGTCTCGGTCTCTGTCTCTGTCCCTTGTCTCTGTCTTTGTATGTGTGTCTGTTCCTATCTCTGTCTCTGTCTCTGTCTCTGTCTCTGTCTGTATCTCTGTCTCTGTCTCTGTCTCTGTCTCTGTCTCTGTCTCTGTCTATGTCTCTGTGTCTTTGCCGCTGTCTCTGTGTCTGTGTCTCTGTCTCTGTGTCGCCTTCCTCTGTGTCTCTGTCTCTGTCTTTGTCTCTGTCTCTGTCTCTGTCTCTGTCTCTGTCTCTGTCT
>OX243801.1:15330000-15345000 GCA_945859595.2 Megachile willughbiella
CTGTCTCTGTCTCTGTCTCTGTCTCTGTCTCTGTCTCTGTCTCTGTCTCTGTCTCTGTCTGTGTCTCTGTCGATGTCTCTGTTCCTGTCTCTGTCTCTGTCCCTGTCTCTGTCTCTGTCTCTGTCTCTGTCTCTGTCTCTGTCTCTGTCTCTGTCCGTGTCTCTGCGTCTGTCTCGGTCTCTGTCTCTGTCCCTTGTCTCTGTCTCTGTATGTGTGTCTGTTCCTGTCCCTGTCTTTGTCTCTGTCTCTGTCTCTGTCTCTGTCTGTAACTCTATCTCTGTCTCTGTCTCTGTCTCTGTCTCTGTCTCTGTCCCTGTCTCTGTCTCTGTCTCTGTCTCTGTCTCTGTCTCTGTCTCTGTCTCTGTCTCTGTCTCTGTCTCTGTCTCTGTCTCTGTCTCTGTCTCTGTCTCTGTCTCTGTTCCTGTCTCTGTCTCTGTCTCTGTCTCTGTCTCTGTCTCTGTCTCTGTCTCTGTCTCTGTCTCTGTCTCTGTCTCTGTCTCTGTCTCTGTCTCTGTCTCTGTCTCTGTCTCTGTCTCTGTCTCTGTCTCTGTCTCTGTCTCTGTCTCTGTCTCTGTCTCTGTCTCTGTCTCTGTCTCTGTCTCTGTCTCTGTCTCTGTCTTCGTCTCTGTCTGTGTCTCTGTCCATGTCTCCGTTCCTGTCTCTGTCTCTGTCCCTGTCTCTGTCTCTGTCTCTGTCTCTGTCTCTGTCCGTGTCTCTCCGTCTGTCTCGGTCTCTGTCTCTGTCCCCTGTCTCTGTCTCTGTCTCTGTCTCTGTCTCTGTCCGTGCCTCTGCGCCTGTCACGGACTCCGTCTCTGTCCCTTGTCTCTGTCTTTGTATGTGTGTTTGTTCCTGTCTCTGTCTCTGTCTCTGTCTCTGTCTCTGTCTGTATCTCTGTCTCTGTCTCTGTCTCTGTCCCTGTCTCTGTCTCTGTCTCTGTCTCTGTGTCTGTCTCTGTCTCTGTCTCTGTCTCTGTCTCTGTCTCTGTCTCTGTCTCTGTCTCTGTCTCTGTCTCTGTCTCTGTCTCTGTCTCTGTCTCTGTCTCTGTCTCTGTCTCTGTCTCTGTCTCTGTCTCTGCCTCTGTCTCTGTCTCTGTCTGTATCTCTGTCTCTGTCTCTGTCTCTGTCCCTGTCTCTGTCTCTGTCTCTGTCTCTGTGTCTGTCTCTGTCTCTGTCTCTGTCTCTGTCTCTGTCTCTGTCTCTGTCTCTGTCTCTGTCTCTGTCTCTGTCTCTGTCTATGTCTCTGTGTCTTTGCCGCTGTCTCTGTGTCTGTGTCTCTGTCTCTGTATCGCCTTCCTCTGTGTCTCTGTCTCTGTCTTTGTCTCTGTCTCTGTCTCTGTCTCTGTCTCTGTCTCTGTCTCTGTCTCTATCTCTGTCTCTGTCTCTGTCTCTGTCTCTGTCTCTGTCTCTGTCTCTGTCTCTGTCTCTGTCTCTGTATCTGTCTCTGTCTCTGTCTCTGTTTCTGTCTCTGTCTCTGTCTCTGTCTCTGTCTCTGTCTTTGTCTCTGTCTCTGTCTCTGTCTCTGTCTCTGTCTGTGTCTCTGTCCATGTCTCCTTTCCTGTCTCTGTCTCTGTCTGTGTCTCTGTCCATGTCTCCTTTCCTGTCTCTGTCTCTGTCCCTGTCTCTGTCTCTGTCTCTGTCTCTGTCTCTGTCCGTGTCTCTCCGTCTGTCTCGGTCTCTGTCTCTGTCCCTTGTCTCTGTATCTGTCTCTGTCTCTGTCTCTGTCTCTGTCCGTGCCTCTGCGCCTGTCTCGGTCTCCGTCTCTGTCCCTTGTCTCTGTCTTTGTATGCGTGTCTGTTCCTGTCTCTGTCTCTGTCTCTGTCTCTGTCTGTATCTCTGTCTCTGTCTCTGTCTCTGTCTCTGTCTCTGTCTCTGTCTCTGTCTCTGTCTCTGAGTCTGTCTCTGTCTCTGTCTCTGTCTCTGTCTCTGTCTCTGTCTCTGTCTCTGTCTCTGTCTCTGTCTCTGTCTCTGTCTCTGTCTCTGTCTCTGTCTCTGTCTCTGTCTCTGTCTCTGTCTCTGTCTCTGTCTCTGTCTCTGTCTCTGTCTCTGTCTCTGTCTCTGTCTCTGTCTCTGCCTCTGTCTCTGTCTCTGTCTCTGTCTCTGTCTCTGTCTCTGTCTCTGTCTCTGTCTCTGTCTCTGTCTCTGTCTCTGTCTCTGTCTCTGTCTCTGTCTCTGTCTCTGTCTCTGTCCCTGTCTCTGTCTCTGACTCTGTCTCTGTCTCTGTCCGTGTCTCTCCGTCTGTCTCGGTCTCTGTCTCTGTCTCTGTCTCTGTCTCTGTCTCTGTCTCTGTCTCTGTCTCTGTCTCTGTCTCTGTCTCTGTCTCTGTCTCTGTCTCTGTCTCTGCCTCTGTCTCTGTCTCTGTCTCTGTCTATGTCTCTGTGTCTTTGCCGCTGTCTCTGTGTCTGTGTCTCTGTCTCTGTGTCGCCTTCCTCTGTGTCTCTGTCTCTGTCTTTGTCTCTGTCTCTGTCTCTGTCTCTGTCTCTGTCTCTGTCTCTGTCTCTGTCTCTGTCTCTGTCTCTGTCTCTGTCTCTGTCTCTGTCTCTGTCTCTGTCTCTGTCTCTGTCTCTGTCTCTGTCTCTGTCTCTGTCTCTGTCTCTGTCTCTGTCTCTGTCTCTGTCTGTGTCTCTGTCGATGTCTCTGTTCCTGTCTCTGTCTCTGTCCCTGTCTCTGTCTCTGTCTCTGTCTCTGTCTCTGTCTCTGTCTCTGTCTCTGTCTCTGTCTCTGTCTCTGTCTTCGCCTCTGTCCCTGTCTCTGTCTCTGTCTCTGTCTCTGTCTCTGTCTGTGTCTCTGTCCATGTCTCCTTTCCTGTCTCTGTCTCTGTCCCTGTCTCTGTCTCTGTCTCTGTCTCTGTCTCTGTCCGTGTCTCTCCGTCTGTCTCGGTCTCTGTCTCTGTCCCTTGTCTCTGTCTCTGTCTCTGTCTCTGTCCGTGCCTCTGCGCCTGTCTCGGTCTCCGTCTCTGTCCCTTGTCTCTGTCTCTGTCTCTGTCTCATTCTCTCTCCGTGTCTCTCCGTCTGTCACGGTCTCTGTCTCTGTCCCTTGTCTCTGTCTCTGTCTCTGTCTCTGTGTCGCCTTCCTCTGTGTCTCTGTCTCTGTCTTTGTCTCTGTCTCTGTCTCTGTCTCTGTCTCTGTCTCTGTCTCTGTCTCTGTCTCTGTCTCTGTCTCTGTCTCTGTCTCCGTCTCTGTCTCTGTCTCTGTCTCTGTCTCTGTCTCTGTCTCTGTCTCTGTCTCTGTCCGTGTCTCTGCGTCTGTCTCGGTCTCTGTCTCTGTCCCTTGTCTCTGTCTCTGTATGTGTGTCTGTTCCTGTCTCTGTCTCTGTCTCTGTCTCTGTCTGTAACTCTATCTCTGTCTCTGTCTCTGTCTCTGTCTCTGTCTCTGTCTCTGTCTCTGTCTCTGTCTCTGTCTCTGTCTCTGTTCCTGTCTCTGTCTCTGTCTCTGTCTCTGTCTCTGTCTCTGTCTCTGTCTCTGTCTCTGTCTCTGTCTCTGTCTCTGTCTCTGTCTCTGTCTCTGTCTCTGTCTCTGTCTCTGTCTCTGTCTCTGTCTCTGTCTCTGTCTCTGTCTCTGTCTCTGTCTATGTCTCTGTCTCTGTCTCTGTCTCTGTCCGTGTCTCTGCGTCTGTCTCGGTCTCTGTCTCTGTCCCTTGTCTCTGTCTCTGTATGTGTGTCTGTTCCTGTCCCTGTCTTTGTCTCTGTCTCTGTCTCTGTCTCTGTCTGTAACTCTATCTCTGTCTCTGTCTCTGTCTCTGTCTCTGTCTCTGTCCCTGTCTCTGTCTCTGTCTCTGTCTCTGTCTCTGTCTCTGTCTCTGTCTCTGTCTCTGTCTCTGTCTCTGTCTCTGTCTCTGTCTCTGTCTCTGTCTCTGTTCCTGTCTCTGTCTCAGTCTCTGTCTCTGTCTCTGTCTCTGTCTCTGTCTCTGTCTCTGTCTCTGTCTCTGTCTCTGTCTCTGTCTCTGTCTCTGTCTCTGTCTCTGTCTCTGTCTCTGTCTCTGTCTCTGTCTCTGTCTCTGTCTCTGTCTCTGTCTCTGTCTCTGTCTCTGTCTCTGTCTCTGTCTTCGTCTCTGTCTGTGTCTCTGTCCATGTCTCCGTTCCTGTCTCTGTCTCTGTCCCTGTCTCTGTCTCTGTCTCTGTCTCTGTCTCTGTCCGTGTCTCTCCGTCTGTCTCGGTCTCTGTCTCTGTCCCCTGTCTCTGTCTCTGTCTCTGTCTCTGTCTCTGTCCGTGCCTCTGCGCCTGTCACGGACTCCGTCTCTGTCCCTTGTCTCTGTCTTTGTATGTGTGTTTGTTCCTGTCTCTGTCTCTGTCTCTGTCTCTGTCCCTGTCTCTGTCTCTGTCTCTGTCTCTGTGTCTGTCTCTGTCTCTGTCTCTGTCTCTGTCTCTGTCTCTGTCTCTGTCTCTGTCTCTGTCTCTGTCTCTGTCTCTGTCTCTGTCTCTGTCTCTGTCTCTGTCTCTGTCTCTGTCTCTGTCTCTGTCTCTGTCTCTGCCTCTGTCTCTGTCTCTGTCTGTATCTCTGTCTCTGTCTCTGTCTCTGTCCCTGTCTCTGTCTCTGTCTCTGTCTCTGTGTCTGTGTCTGTCTCTGTCTCTGTCTCTGTCTCTGTCTCTGTCTCTGTCTCTGTCTCTGTCTCTGTCTCTGTCTCTGTCTCTGTCTATGTCTCTGTGTCTTTGCCGCTGTCTCTGTGTCTGTGTCTCTGTCTCTGTATCGCCTTCCTCTGTGTCTCTGTCTCTGTCTTTGTCTCTGTCTCTGTCTCTGTCTCTGTCTCTGTCTCTGTCTCTGTCTCTATCTCTGTCTCTGTCTCTGTCTCTGTCTCTGTCTCTGTCTCTGTCTCTGTCTCTGTCTCTGTCTCTGTATCTGTCTCTGTCTCTGTCTCTGTCTCTGTCTCTGTCTCTGTCCGTGCCTCTGCGCCTGTCTCGGTCTCCGTCTCTGTCCCTTGTCTCTGTCTTTGTATGCGTGTCTGTTCCTGTCTCTGTCTCTGTCTCTGTCTCTGTCTGTATCTCTGTCTCTGTCTCTGTCTCTGTCTCTGTCTCTGTCTCTGTCTCTGTCTCTGTCTCTGAGTCTGTCTCTGTCTCTGTCTCTGTCTCTGTCTCTGTCTCTGTCTCTGTCTCTGTCTCTGTCTCTGTCTCTGTCTCTGTCTCTGTCTCTGTCTCTGTCTCTGTCTCTGTCTCTGTCTCTGTCTCTGTCTCTGTCTCTGTCTCTGTCTCTGTCTCTGTCTCTGTCTCTGTCTCTGTCTCTGTCTCTGCCTCTGTCTCTGTCTCTGTCTCTGTCTCTGTCTCTGTCTCTGTCTCTGTCTCTGTCTCTGTCTCTGTCTCTGTCCCTGTCTCTGTCTCTGTCTCTGTCTCTGTCTCTGTCTCTGTCTCCGTCTCTGTCCGTGTCTCTCCGTCTGTCACGGTATCTGTCTCTGTCCTTTGTCTCTGTCTCTGTCTCTGTCTCATTCTCTCTCCGTGTCTCTCCGTCTGTCACGGTCTCTGTCTCTGTCCCTTGTCTCTGTCTCTGTCTCGGTCTCTGTGTCGCCTTCCTCTGTGTCTCTGTCTCTGTCTTTGTCTCTGTCTCTGTCTCTGTCTCTGTCTCTGTCTCTGTCTCTGTCTCTGTCTCTGTCTCTGTCTCTGTCTCTGTTCCTGTCTCTGTCTCTGTCTCTGTCTCTGTCTCTGTCTCTGTCTCTGTCTCTGTCTCTGTCTCTGTCTCTGTCTCTGTCTCTGTCTCTATCTCTGTCTCTGTCTCTGTCTCTGTCTCTGTCTCTGTCTCTGTCTTCGTCTCTGTCTGTGTCTCTGTCCATGTCTCCGTTCCTGTCTCTGTCTCTGTCCCTGTCTCTGTCTCTGTCTCTGTCTCTGTCTCTGTCCGTGTCTCTCCGTCTGTCTCGGTCTCTGTCTCTGTCCCTTGTCTCTGTCTCTGTCTCCGTCTCTGTCTCTGTCTCTGTCTCTGTCTCTGTCTCTGTCTCTGTCTCTGTCTATGTCTCTGTGTCTTTGCCGCTGTCTCTGTGTCTGTGTCTCTGTCTCTGTGTCGCCTTCCTCTGTGTCTCTGTCTCTGTCTTTGTCTCTGTCTCTGTCTCTGTCTCTGTCTCTGTCTCTGTCCCTGTCTCTGTCTCTGACTCTGTCTCTGTCTCTGTCCGTGTCTCTCCGTCTGTCTCGGTCTCTGTCTCTGTCCCTTGTCTCTGTCTCTGTCTCTGTCTCTGTCTCTGTCTCTGTCTCTGTCTCTGTCTCTGTCTCTGTCTCTGTCTCTGTCTCTGTCTCTGTCTCTGTCTCTGTCTCTGTCTCTGTCTCTGTCTCTGTCTCTGTCTCTGTCTTCACCTCTGTCCCTGTCTCTGTCTCTGTCTCTGCCTCTGTCTGTGTCTCTGTCCATGTCTCCTTTCCTGTCTCTGTCTCTGTCCCTGTCTCTGTCTCTGTCTCTGTCTCTGTCTCTGTCTCTGTCTCTGTCTCTGTCTCTGTCTCTGTCTCTGTCTCTGTCTCTGTCTCTGTATCTGTCTCTGTCTCTGTCTCTGTCTCTGTCTCTGTCTCTGTCTCTGTCTCTGTCTCTGTCTCTGTCTCTGTCTCTGTCTCTGTCTTTGTCTCTGTCTCTGTCTCTGTCTCTGTCTCTGTCTCTGTCTCTGTCTCTGTCTCTGTCTCTGTCTCTGTCTCTGTCTCTGTCCCTGTCTCTGTCTCTGACTCTGTCTCTGTCTCTGTCCGTGTCTCTCCGTCTGTCTCGGTCTCTGTCTCTGCCCCTTGTCTCTGTCTCTGTCTCTGTCTCTGTCTCTGTCTCTGTCTCTGTCTCTGTCTCTGTCTCTGTCTCTGTCTCTGTCTCTGTCTCTGCCTCTGTCTCTGTCTCTGTCTCTGTCTATGTCTCTGTGTCTTTGCCGCTGTCTCTGTGTCTGTGTCTCTGTCTCTGTGTCGCCTTCCTCTGTGTCTCTGTCTCTGTCTTTGTCTCTGTCTCTGTCTCTGTCTCTGTCTCTGTCTCTGTCTCTGTCTCTGTCTCTGTCTCTGTCTCTGTCTCTGTCTCTGTCTCTGTCTCTGTCTCTGTCTCCGTCTCTGTCTCTGTCTCTGTCTCTGTCTCTGTCTCTGTCTCTGTCTTCGTCTCTGTCTGTGTCTCTGTCCATGTCTCCGTTCCTGTCTCTGTCTCTGTCCCTGTCTCTGTCTCTGTCTCTGTCTCTGTCTCTGTCCGTGTCTCTCCGTCTGTCTCGGTCTCTGTCTCTGTCCCCTGTCTCTGTCTCTGTCTCTGTCTCTGTCTCTGTCCGTGCCTCTGCGCCTGTCACGGACTCCGTCTCTGTCCCTTGTCTCTGTCTTTGTATGTGTGTTTGTTCCTGTCTCTGTCTCTGTCTCTGTCTCTGTCTCTGTCTCTGTCTGTATCTCTGTCTCTGTCTCTGTCTCTGTCCCTGTCTCTGTCTCTGTCTCTGTCTCTGTGTCTGTCTCTGTCTCTGTCTCTGTCTCTGTCTCTGTCTCTGTCTCTGTCTCTGTCTCTGTCTCTGTCTCTGTCTCTGTCTCTGTCTCTGTCTCTGTCCCTGTCTCTGTCTCTGTCTCTGTCTCTGTGTCTGTCTCTGTCTCTGTCTCTGTCTCTGTCTCTGTCTCTGTCTCTGTCTCTGTCCCTTGTCTCTGTCTCTGTCTCGGTCTCTGTGTCGCCTTCCTCTGTGTCTCTGTCTCTGTCTTTGTCTCTGTCTCTGTCTCTGTCTCTGTCTCTGTCTCTGTCTCTGTCCCTGTCTCTGTCTCTGTCTCTGTCTCTGTCTCTGTCTCTGTTCCTGTCTCTGTCTCTGTCTCTGTCTCTGTCTCTGTCTCTGTCTCTGTCTCTGTCTCTGTCTCTGTCTCTGTCTCTGTCTCTGTCTCTGTCTCTGTCTCTGTCTCTGTCTCTGTCTCTGTCTCTGTCTCTGTCTCTGTCTCTGTCTCTGTCTCTGTCTCTGTCTCTGTCTCTGTCTCTGTCTCTGTCTCTGTCTTCGTCTCTGTCTCTGTCTCTGTCCGTGTCTCTCCGTCTGTCTCGGTCTCTGTCTCTGTCCCTTGTCTCTGTCTCTGTCTCTGCCTCTGTCTCTGTCCGTGCCTCTGCGCCTGTCTCGGACTCCGTCTCTGTCCCTTGTCTCTGTCTTTGTATGTGTGTTTGTTCCTGTCTCTGTCTCTGTCTCTGTCTCTGTCTCTGTCGCTGTCTGTATCTCTGTCTCTGTCTCTGTCTCTGTCCCTGTCTCTGTCTCTGTCTCTGTCTCTGTGTCTGTCTCTGTCTCTGTCTCTGTCTCTGTCTCTGTCTCTGTCTCTGTCTCTGTCTCTGTCTCTGTCTCTGTCTCTGTCTATGTCTCTGTGTCTTTGCCGCTGTCTCTGTGTCTGTGTCTCTGTCTCTGTATCGCCTTCCTCTGTGTCTCTGTCTCTGTCTTTGTCTCTGTCTCTGTCTCTGTCTCTGTCTCTGTCTCTGTCTCTGTCTCTGTCTCTATCTCTGTCTCTGTCTCTGTCTCTGTCTCTGTCTCTGTCTCTGTCTCTGTCTCTGTCTCTGTCTCTGTCTCTGTATCTGTCTCTGTCTCTGTCTCTGTTTCTGTCTCTGTCTCTGTCTCTGTCTCTGTCTCTGTCTTTGTCTCTGTCTCTGTCTCTGTCTCTGTCTCTGTCTGTGTCTCTGTCCATGTCTCCTTTCCTGTCTCTGTCTCTGTCTGTGTCTCTGTCCATGTCTCCTTTCCTGTCTCTGTCTCTGTCTCTGTCTCTGTCCGTGTCTCTCCGTCTGTCTCGGTCTCTGTCTCTGTCCCTTGTCTCTGTATCTGTCTCTGTCTCTGTCTCTGTCTCTGTCCGTGCCTCTGCGCCTGTCTCGGTCTCCGTCTCTGTCCCTTGTCTCTGTCTTTGTATGCGTGTCTGTTCCTGTCTCTGTCTCTGTCTCTGTCTCTGTCTGTATCTCTGTCTCTGTCTCTGTCTCTGTCTCTGTCTCTGTCTCTGTCTCTGTCTCTGTCTCTGTCTCTGTCCCTGTCTCTGTCTCTGTCTCTGTCTCTGTCTCTGTCTCTGTCTCTGTCTCCGTCTCTGTCCGTGTCTCTCCGTCTGTCACGGTATCTGTCTCTGTCCTTTGTCTCTGTCTCTGTCTCTGTCTCATTCTCTCTCCGTGTCTCTCCGTCTGTCACGGTCTCTGTCTCTGTCCCTTGTCTCTGTCTCTGTCTCGGTCTCTGTGTCGCCTTCCTCTGTGTCTCTGTCTCTGTCTTTGTCTCTGTCTCTGTCTCTGTCTCTGTCTCTGTCTCTGTCTCTGTCTCTGTCTCTGTCTCTGTCTCTGTCTCTGTTCCTGTCTCTGTCTCTGTCTCTGTCTCTGTCTCTGTCTCTGTCTCTGTCTCTGTCTCTGTCTCTGTCTCTGTCTCTGTCTCTATCTCTGTCTCTGTCTCTGTCTCTGTCTCTGTCTCTGTCTCTGTCTTCGTCTCTGTCTGTGTCTCTGTCCATGTCTCCGTTCCTGTCTCTGTCTCTGTCCCTGTCTCTGTCTCTGTCTCTGTCTCTGTCTCTGTCCGTGTCTCTCCGTCTGTCTCGGTCTCTGTCTCTGTCCCTTGTCTCTGTCTCTGTCTCTGTCTCTGTCTCTGTCTCTGTCTCTGTCTCTGTCTCTGTCTCTGTCTCTGTCTATGTCTCTGTGTCTTTGCCGCTGTCTCTGTGTCTGTGTCTCTGTCTCTGTGTCGCCTTCCTCTGTGTCTCTGTCTCTGTCTTTGTCTCTGTCTCTGTCTCTGTCTCTGTCTCTGTCTCTGTCCCTGTCTCTGTCTCTGACTCTGTCTCTGTCTCTGTCCGTGTCTCTCCGTCTGTCTCGGTCTCTGTCTCTGTCCCTTGTCTCTGTCTCTGTCTCTGTCTCTGTCTCTGTCTCTGTCTCTGTCTCTGTCTCTGTCTCTGTCTCTGTCTCTGTCTCTGTCTCTGTCTCTGTCTCTGTCTCTGTCTTCGCCTCTGTCCCTGTCTCTGTCTCTGTCTCTGCCTCTGTCTGTGTCTCTGTCCATGTCTCCTTTCCTGTCTCTGTCTCTGTCCCTGTCTCTGTCTCTGTCTCTGTCTCTGTCTCTGTCTCTGTCTCTGTCTCTGTCTCTGTCTCTGTCTCTGTCTCTGTCTCTGTCTCTGTCTCTGTCTCTGTATCTGTCTCTGTCTCTGTCTCTGTCTCTGTCTCTGTCTCTGTCTCTGTCTCTGTCTCTGTCTCTGTCTCTGTCTCTGTCTTTGTCTCTGTCTCTGTCTCTGTCTCTGTCTCTGTCTCTGTCTCTGTCTCTGTCTCTGTCTCTGTCTCTGTCTCTGTCTCTGTCTCTGTCCCTGTCTCTGTCTCTGACTCTGTCTCTGTCTCTGTCCGTGTCTCTCCGTCTGTCTCGGTCTCTGTCTCTGCCCCTTGTCTCTGTCTCTGTCTCTGTCTCTGTCTCTGTCTCTGTCTCTGTCTCTGTCTCTGTCTCTGTCTCTGTCTCTGTCTCTGCCTCTGTCTCTGTCTCTGTCTCTGTCTATGTCTCTGTGTCTTTGCCGCTGTCTCTGTGTCTGTGTCTCTGTCTCTGTGTCGCCTTCCTCTGTGTCTCTGTCTCTGTCTTTGTCTCTGTCTCTGTCTCTGTGTCTGTCTCTGTCTCTGTATCTGTCTCTGTCTCTGTCTCTGTCTCTGTCTCTGTCTCTGTCTCTGTCTCTGTCTCTGTCTCTGTCTCTGTCTCTGTCTCTGTCTCTGTCTCTGTCTCTGTCTCTGTCTCTGTCTCTTTCTCTGTCTCTGTCTCTGTCTCTGTCTCTGTCTCTGTCTCTGTCTCTGTCTTCGTCTCTGTCTGTGTCTCTGTCCATGTCTCCGTTCCTGTCTCTGTCTCTGTCCCTGTCTCTGTCTCTGTCTCTGTCTCTGTCTCTGTCCGTGTCTCTCCGTCTGTCTCGGTCTCTGTCTCTGTCCCTTGTCTCTGTCTCTGTCTCTGTCTCTGTCTCTGTCCGTGCCTCTGCGCCTGTCACGGACTCCGTCTCTGTCCCTTGTCTCTGTCTTTGTATGTGTGTTTGTTCCTGTCTCTGTCTCTGTCTCTGTCTCTGTCTCTGTCTGTATCTCTGTCTCTGTCTCTGTCTCTGTCCCTGTCTCTGTCTCTGTCTCTGTCTCTGTGTCTGTCTCTGTCTCTGTCTCTGTCTCTGTCTCTGTCTCTGTCTCTGTCCCTGTCTCTGTCTCTGTCTCTGTCTCTGTGTCTGTCTCTGTCTCTGTCTCTGTCTCTGTCTCTGTCTCTGTCTCTGTCTCTGTCCCTTGTCTCTGTCTCTGTCTCGGTCTCTGTGTCGCCTTCCTCTGTGTCTCTGTCTCTGTCTTTGTCTCTGTCTCTGTCTCTGTCTCTGTCTCTGTCTCTGTCTCTGTCTCTGTCTCTGTCTCTGTCTCTGTCTCTGTTCCTGTCTCTGTCTCTGTCTCTGTCTCTGTCTCTGTCTCTGTCTCTGTCTCTGTCTCTGTCTCTGTCTCTGTCTCTGTCTCTGTCTCTGTCTCTGTCTCTGTCTCTGTCTCTGTCTCTGTCTCTGTCTCTGTCTCTGTCTCTGTCTCTGTCTCTGTCTCTGTCTCTGTCTCTGTCTTCGTCTCTGTCTGTGTCTCTGTCCATGTCTCCGTTCCTGTCTCTGTCTCTGTCCCTGTCTCTGTCTCTGTCTCTGTCTCTGTCTCTGTCCGTGTCTCTCCGTCTGTCTCGGTCTCTGTCTCTGTCCCTTGTCTCTGTCTCTGTCTCTGTCTCTGTCTCTGTCCGTGCCTCTGCGCCTGTCTCGGACTCCGTCTCTGTCCCTTGTCTCTGTCTTTGTATGTGTGTTTGTTCCTGTCTCTGTCTCTGTCTCTGTCTCTGTCTCTGTCTCTGTCTCTGTCTCTGTCTCTGTCTCTGTCCCTGTCTCTGTCTCTGTCTCTGTCTCTGTCTCTGTCTTCGTCTCTGTCTGTGTCTCTGTCCATGTCTCCGTTCCTGTCTCTGTCTCTGTCCCTGTCCCTGTCTCTGTCTCTGTCTCTGTCTCTGTCCGTGTCTCTCCGTCTGTGTCGGTCTCTGTCTCTGTCCCTTGTCTCTGTCTCTGTCTCTGTCTCTGTCTCTATCCGTGTCTCTGCGTCTGTCTCGGTCTCCGTCTCTGTCCCTTATCTCTGTCTCTGTATGTGTGTCTGTTCCTGTCTCTGTCTCTGTCTCCATCTCTGTCTGTATCTCTGTCTGTATCTCTGTCTCTGTCTCTGTCTCTGTTTGTGTCTCTATCTCTGTCTCTGTCTCTGTCTCTGTCTCTGTCTCTGTCTCTGTCTCTGTCTCTGTCTCTGTCTCTGTCTCTGTCTCTGTCTCTGTCTCTGTTCCTGTCTCTGTCTCTGTCTCTGTCTCTGTCTATGTCTCTGTCTCTGTCTCTGTCTCTGTCCGTGTCTCTGCGTCTGTCTCGGTCTCTGTCTCTGTCCCTTGTCTCTGTCTCTGTATGTGTGTCTGTTCCTGTCCCTGTCTTTGTCTCTGTCTCTGTCTCTGTCTCTGTCTGTAACTCTATCTCTGTCTCTGTCTCTGTCTCTGTCTCTGTCTCTGTCCCTGTCTCTGTCTCTGTCTCTGTCTCTGTCTCTGTCTCTGTCTCTGTTCCTGTCTCTGTCTCTGTCTCTGTCTCTGTCTCTGTCTCTGTCTCTGTCTCTGTCTCTGTCTCTGTCTCTGTCTCTGTCTCTGTCTCTGTCTCTGTCTCTGTCTCTGTCTCTGTCTCTGTCTCCGTCTCTGTCTCTGTCTCTGTCTCTGTCTCTGTCTCTGTCTCTGTCTCTGTCTCTGTCTCTGTCTCTGTCTCTGTCTCTGTCTCTGTCTTCGTCTCTGTCTCTGTCTCTGTCCGTGTCTCTCCGTCTGTCTCGGTCTCTGTCTCTGTCCCTTGTCTCTGTCTCTGTCTCTGTCTCTGTCTCTGTCCGTGCCTCTGCGCCTGTCTCGGACTCCGTCTCTGTCCCTTGTCTCTGTCTTTGTATGTGTGTTTGTTCCTGTCTCTGTCTCTGTCTCTGTCTCTGTCTCTGTCGCTGTCTGTATCTCTGTCTCTGTCTCTGTCTCTGTCCCTGTCTCTGTCTCTGTCTCTGTCTCTGTGTCTGTCTCTGTCTCTGTCTCTGTCTCTGTCTCTGTCTCTGTCTCTGTCTCTGTCTCTGTCTCTGTCTCTGTCTATGACTCTGTGTCTTTGCCGCTGTCTCTGTGTCTGTGTCTCTGTCTCTGTGTCGCCTTCCTCTGTGTCTCTGTCTCTGTCTTTGTCTCTGTCTCTGTCTCTGTCTCTGTCTCTGTCTCTGTCTCTGTCTCTGTCTCTGTCTCTGTCTCTATCTCTGTCTCTGTCTCTGTCTCTGTCTCTGTCTCTGTCTCTGTCTCTGTCTCTGTCTCTGTCTCTGTATCTGTCTCTGTCTCTGTCTCTGTTTCTGTCTCTGTCTCTGTCTCTGTCTCTGTCTCTGTCTTTGTCTCTGTCTCTGTCTCTGTCTCTGTCTCTGTCTGTGTCTCTGTCCATGTCTCCTTTCCTGTCTCTGTCTCTGTCCCTGTCTCTGTCTCTGTCTCTGTCTCTGTCTCTGTCCGTGTCTCTCCGTCTGTCTCGGTCTCTGTCTCTGTCCCTTGTCTCTGTATCTGTCTCTGTCTCTGTCTCTGTCTCTGTCCGTGCCTCTGCGCCTGTCTCGGTCTCCGTCTCTGTCCCTTGTCTCTGTCTTTGTATGCGTGTCTGTTCCTGTCTCTGTCTCTGTCTCTGTCTCTGTCTGTATCTCTGCCTCTGTCTCTGTCTCTGTCTCTGTCTCTGTCTCTGTCTCTGTCTCTGAGTCTGTCTCTGTCTCTGTCTCTGTCTCTGTCTCTGTCTCTGTCTCTGTCTCTGTCTCTGTCTCTGTCTCTGTCTCTGTCTCTGTCTCTGTCTCTGTCTCTGTCTCTGTCTCTGTCTCTGTCTCTGTCTCTGTCTCTGTCTCTGTCTCTGTCTCTGTCTCTGTCTCTGTCTCTGTCTCTGTCTCTGTCTCTGCCTCTGTCTCTGTCTCTGTCTCTGTCTCTGTCTCTGTCTCTGTCTCTGTCTCTGTCTCTGTCTCTGTCTCTGTCCCTGTCTCTGTCTCTGTCTCTGTCTCTGTCTCTGTCTCTGTCTCTGTCTCCGTCTCTGTCCGTGTCTCTCCGTCTGTCACGGTATCTGTCTCTGTCCTTTGTCTCTGTCTCTGTCTCTGTCTCATTCTCTCTCCGTGTCTCTCCGTCTGTCACGGTCTCTGTCTCTGTCCCTTGTCTCTGTCTCTGTCTCGGTCTCTGTGTCGCCTTCCTCTGTGTCTCTGTCTCTGTCTTTGTCTCTGTCTCTGTCTCTGTCTCTGTCTCTGTCTCTGTCTCTGTCTCTGTCTCTGTCTCTGTCTCTGTTCCTGTCTCTGTCTCTGTCTCTGTCTCTGTCTCTGTCTCTGTCTCTGTCTCTGTCTCTGTCTCTGTCTCTGTCTCTGTCTCTATCTCTGTCTCTGTCTCTGTCTCTGTCTCTGTCTCTGTCTCTGTCTTCGTCTCTGTCTGTGTCTCTGTCCATGTCTCCGTTCCTGTCTCTGTCTCTGTCCCTGTCTCTGTCTCTGTCTCTGTCTCTGTCTCTGTCCGTGTCTCTCCGTCTGTCTCGGTCTCTGTCTCTGTCCCTTGTCTCTGTCTCTGTCTCTGTCTCTGTCTCTGTCTCTGTCTCTGTCTCTGTCTCTGTCTCTGTATGTGTGTCTGTTCCTGTCTCTGTCTCTGTCTCTGTCTCTGTCTCTGTCTGTAACTCTATCTCTGTCTCTGTCTCTGTCTCTGTCTCTGTCTCTGTCTCTGTCTCTGTCTCTGTCTCTGTCTCTGTCTCTGTCTCTGTCTCTGTCTCTGTTCCTGTCTCTCTCTCTGTCTCTGTCTCTGTCTCTGTCTCTGTCTCTGTCTCTGTCTCTGTCTCTGTCTCTGTCTCTGTCTCTGTCTCTGTCTCTGTCTCTGTCTCTGTCTCTGTCTCTGTCTCTGTCTCTGTCTCTGTCTCTGTCTCTGTCTCTGTCTCTGTCTCTGTCTATGTCGCTGTGTCTTTGCCGCTGTCTCTGTGTCTCTGTCTCTGTCTCTGTCTCTGTCTCTGTGTCTGTCTCTGTCTCTGTCTCTGTCTCTGTCTCTGTTTCTGTCTCTGTCTCTGTCTCTGTCTCTGTCTCTGTCTCTGTCTCTGTCTCTGTCTCTGTCTCCGTCTCTGTCTCTGTCTCTGTCTCTGTCTCTGTCTCTGTCTCTGTCCGTGTCTCT
>OX243801.1:15355000-15372500 GCA_945859595.2 Megachile willughbiella
GGTCTCTGTCTCTGTCTCTGTCTCTGTCTCTGTCTCTGTCTCTGTCTCTGTCTCTGTCTCTGTCTCTGTCTCTGTCTCTGCCTCTGTCTCTGTCTCTGTCTCTGTCTATGTCTCTGTGTCTTTGCCGCTGTCTCTGTGTCTGTGTCTCTGTCTCTGTGTCGCCTTCCTCTGTGTCTCTGTCTCTGTCTTTGTCTCTGTCTCTGTCTCTGTCTCTGTCTCTGTCTCTGTCTCTGTCTCTGTCTCTGTCTCTGTCTCTGTCTCTGTCTCTGTCTCTGTCTCTGTCTCTGTCTCTGTCTCTGTCTCTGTCTCTGTCTGTGTCTCTGTCGATGTCTCTGTTCCTGTCTCTGTCTCTGTCCCTGTCTCTGTCTCTGTCTCTGTCTCTGTCTCTGTCTCTGTCTCTGTCTTCGCCTCTGTCCCTGTCTCTGTCTCTGTCTCTGTCTCTGTCTGTGTCTCTGTCCATGTCTCCTTTCCTGTCTCTGTCTCTGTCCCTGTCTCTGTCTCTGTCTCTGTCTCTGTCTCTGTCCGTGTCTCTCCGTCTGTCTCGGTCTCTGTCTCTGTCCCTTGTCTCTGTCTCTGTCTCTGTCTCTGTCCGTGCCTCTGCGCCTGTCTCGGTCTCCGTCTCTGTCCCTTGTCTCTGTCTCTGTCTCTGTCTCATTCTCTCTCCGTGTCTCTCCGTCTGTCACGGTCTCTGTCTCTGTCCCTTGTCTCTGTCTCTGTCTCTGTCTCTGTGTCGCCTTCCTCTGTGTCTCTGTCTCTGTCTTTGTCTCTGTCTCTGTCTCTGTCTCTGTCTCTGTCTCTGTCTCTGTCTCTGTCTCTGTCTCTGTCTCTGTCTCTGTCTCCGTCTCTGTCTCTGTCTCTGTCTCTGTCTCTGTCTCTGTCTCTGTCTCTGTCTCTGTCCGTGTCTCTGCGTCTGTCTCGGTCTCTGTCTCTGTCCCTTGTCTCTGTCTCTGTATGTGTGTCTGTTCCTGTCTCTGTCTCTGTCTCTGTCTCTGTCTGTAACTCTATCTCTGTCTCTGTCTCTGTCTCTGTCTCTGTCTCTGTCTCTGTCTCTGTCTCTGTCTCTGTCTCTGTCTCTGTCTCTGTCTCTGTTCCTGTCTCTGTCTCTGTCTCTGTCTCTGTCTCTGTCTCTGTCTCTGTCTCTGTCTCTGTCTCTGTCTCTGTCTCTGTCTCTGTCTCTGTCTCTGTCTCTGTCTCTGTCTCTGTCTCTGTCTCTGTCTCTGTTCCTGCCTCTGTCTCTGTCTCTGTCTCTGTCTATGTCTCTGTCTCTGTCTCTGTCTCTGTCCGTGTCTCTGCGTCTGTCTCGGTCTCTGTCTCTGTCCCTTGTCTCTGTCTCTGTATGTGTGTCTGTTCCTGTCCCTGTCTTTGTCTCTGTCTCTGTCTCTGTCTCTGTCTGTAACTCTATCTCTGTCTCTGTCTCTGTCTCTGTCTCTGTCTCTGTCCCTGTCTCTGTCTCTGTCTCTGTCTCTGTCTCTGTCTCTGTCTCTGTTCCTGTCTCTGTCTCTGTCTCTGTCTCTGTCTCTGTCTCTGTCTCTGTCTCTGTCTCTGTCTCTGTCTCTGTCTCTGTCTCTGTCTCTGTCTCTGTCTCTGTCTCTGTCTCTGTCTCTGTCTCTGTCTCTGTCTCTGTCTCTGTCTCTGTCTTTGTCTCTGTCTCTGTCTCTGTCTCTGTCTCTGTCTCTGTCTTCGTCTCTGTCTCTGTCTCTGTCCGTGTCTCTCCGTCTGTCTCGGTCTCTGTCTCTGTCCCTTGTCTCTGTCTCTGTCTCTGTCTCTGTCTCTGTCCGTGCCTCTGCGCCTGTCTCGGACTCCGTCTCTGTCCCTTGTCTCTGTCTTTGTATGTGTGTTTGTTCCTGTCTCTGTCTCTGTCTCTGTCTCTGTCTCTGTCGCTGTCTGTATCTCTGTCTCTGTCTCTGTCTCTGTCCCTGTCTCTGTCTCTGTCTCTGTCTCTGTGTCTGTCTCTGTCTCTGTCTCTGTCTCTGTCTCTGTCTCTGTCTCTGTCTCTGTCTCTGTCTATGTCTCTGTGTCTTTGCCGCTGTCTCTGTGTCTGTGTCTCTGTCTCTGTGTCGCCTTCCTCTGTGTCTCTGTCTCTGTCTTTGTCTCTGTCTCTGTCTCTGTCTCTGTCTCTGTCTCTGTCTCTGTCTCTATCTCTGTCTCTGTCTCTGTCTCTGTCTGTGTCTCTGTCTCTGTCTCTGTCTCTGTCTCTGTCTCTGTATCTGTCTCTGTCTCTGTCTCTGTTTCTGTCTCTGTCTCTGTCTCTGTCTCTGTCTCTGTCTCTGTCTTTGTCTCTGTCTCTGTCTCTGTCTCTGTCTCTGTCTGTGTCTCTGTCCATGTCTCCTTTCCTGTCTCTGTCTCTGTCCCTGTCTCTGTCTCTGTCTCTGTCTCTGTCTCTGTCCGTGTCTCTCCGTCTGTCTCGGTCTCCGTCTCTGTCCCTTGTCTCTGTCTTTGTATGTGTGTCTGTTCCTATCTCTGTCTCTGTCTCTGTCTCTGTCTCTGTCTGTATCTCTGTCTCTGTCTCTGTCTCTGTCTCTGTCTCTGTCTCTGTCTATGTCTCTGTGTCTTTGCCGCTGTCTCTGTGTCTGTGTCTCTGTCTCTGTCTCTGTCTTTGTCTCTGTCTCTGTCTCTGTCTCTGTCTCTGTCTCTGTCTCTGTCTCTGTCTCTGTCTCTGTCTGTGTCTCTGTCTTCGCCTCTGTCCCTGTCTCTGTCTCTGTCTCTGTCTCTGTCTGTGTCTCTGTCCATGTCTCCTTTCCTGTCTCTGTCTCTGTCCCTGTCTCTGTCTCTGTCTCTGTCTCTGTCTCTGTCCGTGTCTCTCCGTCTGTCTCGGTCTCTGTCTCTGTCCCTTGTCTCTGTCTCTGTCTCTGTCTCTGTCTCTGTCCGTGCCTCTGCGCCTGTCTCGGTCTCCGTCTCTGTCCCTTGTCTCTGTCTTTGTATGCGTGTCTGTTCCTGTCTCTGTCTCTGTCTCTGTCTCTGTCTCTGTCTCTGTCTGTATCTCTGTCTCTGTCTCTGTCTCTGTCTCTGTCTCTGTCTCTGTCTCTGTCTCTGTCTCTGTCTCTGTGTCTGTCTCTGTCTCTGTCTCTGTCTCTGTTTCTGTCTCTGTCTCTGTCTCTGTCTCTGTCTCTGTCTCTGTGTCGCCTTCCTCTGTGTCTCTGTCTCTGTCTTTGTCTCTGTCTCTGTCTCTGTCTCTGTCTCTGTCTCTGTCTCTGTCTCTGTCTCTGTCTCTGTCTCTGTCTTTGTCTCTGTCTCTGTCTCTGTCTCTGTCTCTGTCTCTGTCTCTGTCTCTGTCTCTGTCTCTGTGTCTGTCTCTGTCTCCGTCTCTGTCTCTGTCTCTGTCTCTGTCTCTGTCTCTGTCTCTGTCTCTGTCTCTGTCTCTGTCCGTGTCTCTGCGTCTGTCTCGGTCTCTGTCTCTGTCCCTTGTCTCTGTCTCTGTATGTGTGTCTGTTCCTGTCTCTGTCTCTGTCTCTGTCTCTGTCTGTAACTCTATCTCTGTCTCTGTCTCTGTCTCTGTCTCTGTCTCTGTCTCTGTCTCTGTCTCTGTCTCTGTCTCTGTCTCTGTCTCTGTCTCTGTCTCTGTCTCTGTCTCTGTCTCTGTCTCTGTCTCTGTCTCTGTCTCTGTCTCTGTCTCTGTCTCTGTCTCTGTCTCTGTCTCTGTCTCTGTCTCTGTCTCTGTCTCTGTCTCTGTCTCTGTCTCTGTCTCTGTCTCTGTCTCTGTCTCTGTCTCTGTCTCTGTCTCTGTCTCTGTCTCTGTCTCTGTTCCTGTCTCTGTCTCTGTCTCTGTCTCTGTCTATGTCTCTGTCTCTGTCTCTGTCTCTGTCCGTGTCTCTGCGTCTGTCTCGGTCTCTGTCTCTGTCCCTTGTCTCTGTCTCTGTATGTGTGTCTGTTCCTGTCTCTGTCTTTGTCTCTGTCTCTGTCTCTGTCTCTGTCTGTAACTCTATCTCTGTCTCTGTCTCTGTCTCTGTCTCTGTCTCTGTCTCTGTCTCTGTCCCTGTCTCTGTCTCTGTCTCTGTCTCTGTCTCTGTCTCTGTCTCTGTCTCTGTCTCTGTCTCTGTCTCTGTCTCTGTCTCTGTCTCTGTCTCTGTCTCTGTCTCTGTCTCTGTCTCTGTCTCTGTCTCTGTCTCTGTCTCTGTCTCTGTCTCTGTCTCTGTCTCTGTCTCTGTCTCTGTCTCTGTCTCTGTCTCTGTCTCTGTCTCTGTCTCTGTCTCTGTCTCTGTCTCTGTCTCTGTCTCTGTCTCTGTCTCTGTCTCTGTCTCTGTCTCTGTCTCTGTCTCTGTCTCTGTCTCTGTCTCTGTCTTCGTCTCTGTCTGTGTCTCTGTCCATGTCTCCGTTCCTGTCTCTGTCTCTGTCCCTGTCTCTGTCTCTGTCTCTGTTTCTGTCTCTGTCTCTGTCCGTGTCTCTCCGTCTGTCTCGGTCTCTGTCTCTGTCCCTTGTCTCTGTCTCTGTCTCTGTCTCTGTCTCTGTCCGTGCCTCTGCGCCTGTCTCGGACTCCGTCTCTGTCCCTTGTCTCTGTCTTTGTATGTGTGTTTGTTCCTGTCTCTGTCTCTGTCTCTGTCTCTGTCTCTGTCGCTGTCTGTATCTCTGTCTCTGTCTCTGTCTCTGTCCCTGTCTCTGTCTCTGTCTCTGTCTCTGTGTCTGTCTCTGTCTCTGTCTCTGTCTCTGTCTCTGTCTCTGTCTCTGTCTCTGTCTCTGTCTCTGTCTCTGTCTCTGTCTATGTCTCTGTGTCTTTGCCGCTGTCTCTGTGTCTGTGTCTCTGTCTCTGTGTCGCCTTCCTCTGTGTCTCTGTCTCTGTCTTTGTCTCTGTCTCTGTCTCTGTCTCTGTCTCTGTCTCTGTCTCTGTCTCTATCTCTGTCTCTGTCTCTGTCTCTGTCTCTGTCTCTGTCTCTGTCTCTGTCTCTGTCTCTGTCTCTGTATCTGTCTCTGTCTCTGTCTCTGTTTCTGTCTCTGTCTCTGTCTCTGTCTCTGTCTCTGTCTTTGTCTCTGTCTCTGTCTCTGTCTCTGTCTCTGTCTCTGTCTCTGTCTCTGTCTCTGTCTCTGTCCCTGTCTCTGTCTCTGTCTCTGTCTCTGTCTCTGTCCGTGTCTCTCCGTCTGTCTCGGTCTCTGTCTCTGTCCCTTGTCTCTGTCTCTGTCTCTGTCTCTGTCTCTGTCCGTGCCTCTGCGCCTGTCTCGGTCTCCGTCTCTGTCCCTTGTCTCTGTCTTTGTATGTGTGCTTGTTCCTGTCTCTGTCTCTGTCTCTGTCTCTGTCTCTGTCTCTGTCGCTGTCTGTATCTCTGTCTCTGTCTCTGTCCCTGTCTCTGTCTCTGTCTCTGTCTCTGTGTCTGTCTCTGTCTCTGTCTCTGTCTCTGTCTCTGTCTCTGTCTCTGTCTCTGTCTCTGTCTCTGTCTCTGTCTATGTCTCTGTGTCTTTGCCGCTGTCTCTGTGTCTGTGTCTCTGTCTCTGTGTCGCCTTCCTCTGTGTCTCTGTCTCTGTCTTTGTCTCTGTCTCTGTCTCTGTCTCTGTCTCTGTCTCTGTCTCTGTCTCTATCTCTGTCTCTGTCTCTGTCTCTGTCTCTGTCTCTGTCTCTGTCTCTGTCTCTGTCTCTGTCTCTGTCTCTGTATCTGTCTCTGTCTCTGTCTCTGTTTCTGTCTCTGTCTCTGTCTCTGTCTCTGTCTCTGTCTTTGTCTCTGTCTCTGTCTCTGTCTCTGTCTCTGTCTCTGTCTCTGTCTCTGTCTCTGTCCCTGTCTCTGTCTCTGTCCCTGTCTCTGTCTCTGTCTCTGTCTCTGTCTCTGTCCGTGTCTCTCCGTCTGTCTCGGTCTCTGTCTCTGTCCCTTGTCTCTGTCTCTGTCTCTGTCTCTGTCTCTGTCCGTGCCTCTGCGCCTGTCTCGGTCTTTGTCTCTGTCCCTTGTCTCTGTCTTTGTATGTGTGTTTGTTCCTGTCTCTGTCTCTGTCTCTGTCTCTGTCTCTGTCGCTGTCTGTATCTCTGTCTCTGTCTCTGTCTCTGTCCCTGTCTCTGTCTCTGTCTCTGTCTCTGTGTCTGTCTCTGTCTCTGTCTCTGTCTCTGTCTCTGTCTCTGTCTCTGTCTCTGTCTCTGTCTATGTCTCTGTGTCTTTGCCGCTGTCTCTGTGTCTGTGTCTCTGTCTCTGTGTCGCCTTCCTCTGTGTCTCTGTCTCTGTCTTTGTCTCTGTCTCTGTCTCTGTCTCTGTCTCTGTCTCTGTCTCTATCTCTGTCTCTGTCTCTGTCTCTGTCTCTGTCTCTGTCTCTGTCTCTGTCTCTGTATCTGTCTCTGTCTCTGTCTCTGTTTCTGTCTCTGTCTCTGTCTCTGTCTCTGTCTCTGTCTTTGTCTCTGTCTCTGTCTCTGTCTCTGTCTCTGTGTCTGTCTCTGTCTCTGTCTCTGTCTCTGTCTCTGTCTCTGTCCCTGTCTCTGTCTCTGTCTCTGTCTCTGTCTCTGTCCGTGTCTCTCCGTCTGTCTCGGTCTCTGTCTCTGTCCCTTGTCTCTGTCTCTGTCTCTGTCTCTGTCCGTGCCTCTGCGCCTGTCTCGGTCTCCGTCTCTGTCCCTTGTCTCTGTCTTTGTATGTGTGTCTGTTCCTGTCTCTGTCTCTGTCTCTGTCTCTGTCTCTGTCTCTGTCTGTATCTCTGTCTCTGTCTCTGTCTCTGTCTCTGTCTCTGTCTCTGTCTCTGTCTCTGTCTCTGTCTCTGTCTCTGTCTCTGTCTCTGTGTCTGTCTCTGTCTCTGTCTCTGTCTCTGTCTCTGTCTCTGTCTCTGTCTCTGTCTCTGTCTCTGTCTCTGTCTCTGTCTCTGTCTCTGTCTCTGTCTCTGTCTCTGTCTCTGTCTCTGTCTCTGTCTCTGTCTCTGTCTCTGTCTCTGTCTCTGTCTCTGTCTCTGTCTCTGTCTCTGTCTCTGTCTCTGTCTCTGTCTCCGTCTCTGTCTCTGTCTCTGTCTCTGTCTCTGTCTCTGTCTCTGTCTCTGTCCGTGTCTCTGCGTCTGTCTCGGTCTCTGTCTCTGTCCCTTGTCTCTGTCTCTGTCTCTGTCTCTGTCTCTGTCTCTGTCTCTGTCTCTGTCTCTGTCTCTGTCTCTGTCTCTGTCTCTGTCTCTGTCTCTGTCTCTGTCTCTGTCTCTGTCTCTGTCTCTGTCTTCGTCTCTGTCTGTGTCTCTGTCCATGTCTCCGTTCCTGTCTCTGTCTCTGTCCCTGTCTCTGTCTCTGTCTCTGTTTCTGTCTCTGTCTCTGTCCGTGTCTCTCCGTCTGTCTCGGTCTCTGTCTCTGTCCCTTGTCTCTGTCTCTGTCTCTGTCTCTGTCTCTGTCCGTGCCTCTGCGCCTGTCTCGGACTCCGTCTCTGTCCCTTGTCTCTGTCTTTGTATGTGTGTTTGTTCCTGTCTCTGTCTCTGTCTCTGTCTCTGTCTCTGTCGCTGTCTGTATCTCTGTCTCTGTCTCTGTCTCTGTCCCTGTCTCTGTCTCTGTCTCTGTCTCTGTGTCTGTCTCTGTCTCTGTCTCTGTCTCTGTCTCTGTCTCTGTCTCTGTCTCTGTCTCTGTCTCTGTCTCTGTCTATGTCTCTGTGTCTTTGCCGCTGTCTCTGTGTCTGTGTCTCTGTCTCTGTGTCGCCTTCCTCTGTGTCTCTGTCTCTGTCTTTGTCTCTGTCTCTGTCTCTGTCTCTGTCTCTGTCTCTGTCTCTGTCTCTATCTCTGTCTCTGTCTCTGTCTCTGTCTCTGTCTCTGTCTCTGTCTCTGTCTCTGTCTCTGTATCTGTCTCTGTCTCTGTCTCTGTTTCTGTCTCTGTCTCTGTCTCTGTCTCTGTCTCTGTCTTTGTCTCTGTCTCTGTCTCTGTCTCTGTCTCTGTCTCTGTCTCTGTCTCTGTCTCTGTCTCTGTCTCTGTCCCTGTCTCTGTCTCTGTCTCTGTCTCTGTCTCTGTCCGTGTCTCTCCGTCTGTCTCGGTCTCTGTCTCTGTCCCTTGTCCCTGTCTCTGTCTCTGTCTCTGTCTCTGTCCGTGCCTCTGCGCCTGTCTCGGTCTCCGTCTCTGTCCCTTGTCTCTGTCTTTGTATGTGTGTCTGTTCCTGTCTCTGTCTCTGTCTCTGTCTCTGTCTCTGTCTCTGTCTGTATCTCTGTCTCTGTCTCTGTCTCTGTCTCTGTCTCTGTCTCTGTCTCTGTCTCTGTCTCTGTCTCTGTCTCTGTCTCTGTCTCTGTGTCTGTCTCTGTCTCCGTCTCTGTCTCTGTCTCTGTCTCTGTCTCTGTCTCTGTCTCTGTCTCTGTCTCTGTCTCTGTCTCTGTCTCTGTCTCTGTCTCTGTCTCTGTCTCTGTCTCTGTCTCTGTCTCTGTCCGTGCCTCTGCGCCTGTCTCGGACTCCGTCTCTGTCCCTTGTCTCTGTCTTTGTATGTGTGTTTGTTCCTGTCTCTGTGTCTGTCTCTGTCTCTGTCTCTGTCTCTGTCTCTGTCTCTGTCTCTGTCTCTGTCTCTGTCTCTGTCTCTGTCTCTGTCCCTGTCTCTGTCTCTGTCTCTGTCTCTGTCTCTGTCCGTGTCTCTCCGTCTGTCTCGGTCTCTGTCTCTGTCCCTTGTCCCTGTCTCTGTCTCTGTCTCTGTCTCTGTCCGTGCCTCTGCGCCTGTCTCGGTCTCCGTCTCTGTCCCTTGTCTCTGTCTTTGTATGTGTGTCTGTTCCTGTCTCTGTCTCTGTCTCTGTCTCTGTCTCTGTCTCTGTCTCTGTCTCTGTCTCTGTCTCTGTCTCTGTCTCTGTCTCTGTCTCTGTCTCTGTCTCTGTCTCTGTCTCTGTCTCTGTCTCTGTCTCTGTCTCTGTCTCTGTCTCTGTCTGTGTCTCTGTCTCTGTCTCTGTCTCTGTCTCTGTCTCTGTCTCTGTCTCTGTCTCTGTCTCTGTCTCTGTCTCTGTCTCTGTCTCTGTCTCTGTCTCTGTCTCTGTCTCTGTCTCTGTCTCTGTCTCTGTCTCTGTCTCTGTCTCTGTCTCTGTCTCTGTCTCTGTCTCTGTCTCTGTCTCTGTCTCTGTCTCTGTCTCTGCCTGTGTCTCTGTCTCTGTCTCTGTCTATGTCTCTGTGTCTTTGCCGCTATCTCTGTGTCTGTGTCTCTGTCTCTGTGTCGCCTTCCTCTGTGTCTCTGTCTCTGTCTTTGTCTCTGTCTCTGTCTCTGTCTCTGTCTCTGTCTCTGTCTCTGTCTCTGTCTCTGTCTCTGTCTCTGTCTCTGTCTCTGTCTCTGTCTCTGTCTCTGTCTCTGTCTCTGTCTCTGTCTCTGTCTCTGTCTCTGTCTGTGTCTCTGTCGATGTCTCTGTTCCTGTCTCTGTCTCTGTCCCTGTCTCTGTCTCTGTCTCTGTCTCTGTCTCTGTCTCTGTCTCTGTCTCTGTCTCTGTCTCTGTCTCTGTCTCTGTCTCTGTCTCTGTCTCTGTCTCTGTCTCTGTCTCTGTCTCTGTCTCTGTCTCTGTCTCTGTCTCTGTCTCTGTCTCTGTCTCTGTCTCTGTCTCTGTCTCTGTCTCTGTCTCAGTCTCTGTTCCTGTCTCTGTCTCTGTCTCTGTCTCTGTCTCTGTCTCTGTCTCTGTCTCTGTCTTCGCCTCTGTCCCTGTCTCTGTCTCTGTCTCTGTCTCTGTCTGTGTCTCTGTCCATGTCTCTTTTCCTGTCTCTGTCTCTGTCCCTGTCTCTGTCTCTGTCTCTGTCTCTGTCTCTGTCTCTGTCTCTGTCTCTGTCTCTGTCTCTGTCTCTGTCTCCGTCTCTGTCTCTGTCTCTGTCTCTGTCTCTGTCTCTGTCTCTGTCCGTGTCTCTGCGTCTGTCTCGGTCTCTGTCTCTGTCTCTGTCTTCGCCTCTGTCCCTGTCTCTGTCTCTGTCTCTGTCTCTGTCTGTGTCTCTGTCCATGTCTCTTTTCCTGTCTCTGTCTCTGTCCCTGTCTCTGTCTCTGTCTCTGTCTCTGTTTCTGTCTCTGTCCGTGTCTCTCCGTCTGTCTCGGTCTGTGTCTCTGTCCCTTGTCTCTGTCTCTGTCTGTGTCTCTGTCTCTGTCCGTGCCTTTGCGCCTGTCTCGGTCTCCGTCTCTGTCCCTTGTCTCTGTCTTTGTATGTGTGTCTGTTCCTATCTCTGTCTCTGTCTCTGTCTCTGTCTCTGTCTGTATCTCTGTCTCTGTCTCTGTCTCTGTCTCTGTCTCTGTCTCTGTCTCTGTCTCTGTCTATGTCTCTGTGTCTTTGCCGCTGTCTCTGTGTCTGTGTCTCTGTCTCTGTGTCGCCTTCCTCTGTGTCTCTGTCTCTGTCTTTGTCTCTGTCTCTGTCTCTGTCTCTGTCTCTGTCTCTGTCTCTGTCTCTGTCTCTGTCTCTGTCTCTGTCTCTGTCTCTGTCTCTGTCTCTGTCTCTGTCTCTGTCTCTGTCTTCGCCTCTGTCCCTGTCTCTGTCTCTGTCCATGTCTCCTTTCCTGTCTCTGTCTCTGTCCCTGTCTCTGTCTCTGTCTCTGTCTCTGTCTCTGTCCGTGTCTCTCCGTCTGTCTCGGTCTCTGTCTCTGTCCCTTGTCTCTGTCTCTGTCTCTGTCTCTGTCTCTGTCTCTGTCCGTGCCTCTGCGCCTGTCTCGGTCTCCGTCTCTGTCCCTTGTCTCTGTCTTTGTATGCGTGTCTGTTCCTGTCTCTGTCTCTGTCTCTGTCTCTGTCTGTATCTCTGTCTCTGTCTCTGTCTCTGTCTCTGTCTCTGTCTCTGTCTCTGTCTCTGTCTCTGTCTCTGTCTCTGTCTCTGTCTCTGTCTCTGTCTCTGTCTCTGTCTCTGTCTCTGTCTCTGTCTCTGTCTCTGTCTCTGTCTCTGTCTCTGTCTCTGTCTCTGTCTCTGCCTGTGTCTCTGTCTCTGTCTCTGTCTATGTCTCTGTGTCTTTGCCGCTATCTCTGTGTCTGTGTCTCTGTCTCTGTGTCGCCTTCCTCTGTGTCTCTGTCTCTGTCTTTGTCTCTGTCTCTGTCTCTGTCTCTGTCTCTGTCTCTGTCTCTGTCTCTGTCTCTGTCTCTGTCTCTGTCTCTGTCTCTGTCTCTGTCTCTGTCTGTGTCTCTGTCGATGTCTCTGTTCCTGTCTCTGTCTCTGTCCCTGTCTCTGTCTCTGTCTCTGTCTCTGTCTCTGTCTCTGTCTCTGTCTCTGTCTCTGTCTCTGTCTCTGTCTCTGTCTCTGTCTCTGTCTCTGTCTCTGTCTCTGTCTCTGTCTCTGTCTCTGTCTCTGTCTCTGTCTCCGTCTCTGTCTCTGTCTCTGTCTCTGTCTCTGTCTCTGTCTCTGTCCGTGTCTCTGCGTCTGTCTCGGTCTCTGTCTCTGTCTCTGTCTTCGCCTCTGTCCCTGTCTCTGTCTCTGTCTCTGTCTCTGTCTGTGTCTCTGTCCATGTCTCTTTTCCTGTCTCTGTCTCTGTCCCTGTCTCTGTCTCTGTCTCTGTCTCTGTCTCTGTCTCTGTCCGTGTCTCTCCGTCTGTCTCGGTCTGTGTCTCTGTCCCTTGTCTCTGTCTCTGTCTGTGTCTCTGTCTCTGTCCGTGCCTTTGCGCCTGTCTCGGTCTCCGTCTCTGTCCCTTGTCTCTGTCTTTGTATGTGTGTCTGTTCCTATCTCTGTCTCTGTCTCTGTCTCTGTCTCTGTCTGTATCTCTGTCTCTGTCTCTGTCTCTGTCTCTGTCTCTGTCTCTGTCTCTGTCTATGTCTCTGTGTCTTTGCCGCTGTCTCTGTGTCTGTGTCTCTGTCTCTGTGTCGCCTTCCTCTGTGTCTCTGTCTCTGTCTTTGTCTCTGTCTCTGTCTCTGTCTCTGTCTCTGTCTCTGTCTCTGTCTCTGTCTCTGTCTCTGTCTCTGTCTCTGTCTCTGTCTCTGTCTCTGTCTTCGCCTCTGTCCCTGTCTCTGTCTCTGTCCATGTCTCCTTTCCTGTCTCTGTCTCTGTCCCTGTCTCTGTCTCTGTCTCTGTCTCTGTCTCTGTCCGTGTCTCTCCGTCTGTCTCGGTCTCTGTCTCTGTCCCTTGTCTCTGTCTCTGTCTCTGTCTCTGTCTCTGTCTCTGTCCGTGCCTCTGCGCCTGTCTCGGTCTCCGTCTCTGTCCCTTGTCTCTGTCTTTGTATGCGTGTCTGTTCCTGTCTCTGTCTCTGTCTCTGTCTCTGTCTGTATCTCTGTCTCTGTCTCTGTCTCTGTCTCTGTCTCTGTCTCTGTCTCTGTCTCTGTCTCTGTCTCTGTCTCTGTCTCTGTCTCTGTCTCTGTCTCTGTCTCTGTCTCTGTCTCTGTCTCTGTCTCTGTCTCTGTCTCTGTCTCTGTCTCTGTCTCTGTCTCTGTCTCTGTCTCTGTCTCTGTCTCTGTCTCTGTCTCTGCCTGTGTCTCTGTCTCTGTCTCTGTCTATGTCTCTGTGTCTTTGCCGCTATCTCTGTGTCTGTGTCTCTGTCTCTGTGTCGCCTTCCTCTGTGTCTCTGTCTCTGTCTTTGTCTCTGTCTCTGTCTCTGTCTCTGTCTCTGTCTCTGTCTCTGTCTCTGTCTCTGTCTCTGTCTCTGTCTCTGTCTCTGTCTCTGTCTCTGTCTCTGTCTGTGTCTCTGTCGATGTCTCTGTCTCTGTCTCTGTCTCTGTCTCTGTCTCTGTCTCTGTCTCTGTCTCTGTCTCTGTCCCTGTCTCTGTCTCTGTCTCTGTCTCTGTCTCTGTCTCTGTCTCTGTCTCTGTCTCTGTCTCTGTCTCTGTCTCTGTCTCTGTCTCTGTCTCTGTCTCTGTCTCTGTCTCTGTCTCTGTCTCTGTCTCTGTCTCTGTCTCTGTCTCTGTCTCCGTCTCTGTCTCTGTCTCTGTCTCTGTCTCTGTCTCTGTCTCTGTCCGTGTCTCTGCGTCTGTCTCGGTCTCTGTCTCTGTCTCTGTCTTCGCCTCTGTCCCTGTCTCTGTCTCTGTCTCTGTCTCTGTCTGTGTCTCTGTCCATGTCTCTTTTCCTGTCTCTGTCTCTGTCCCTGTCTCTGTCTCTGTCTCTGTCTCTGTCTCTGTCTCTGTCCGTGTCTCTCCGTCTGTCTCGGTCTGTGTCTCTGTCCCTTGTCTCTGTCTCTGTCTGTGTCTCTGTCTCTGTCCGTGCCTTTGCGCCTGTCTCGGTCTCCGTCTCTGTCCCTTGTCTCTGTCTTTGTATGTGTGTCTGTTCCTATCTCTGTCTCTGTCTCTGTCTCTGTCTCTGTCTGTATCTCTGTCTCTGTCTCTGTCTCTGTCTCTGTCTCTGTCTCTGTCTCTGTCTATGTCTCTGTGTCTTTGCCGCTGTCTCTGTGTCTGTGTCTCTGTCTCTGTGTCGCCTTCCTCTGTGTCTCTGTCTCTGTCTTTGTCTCTGTCTCTGTCTCTGTCTCTGTCTCTGTCTCTGTCTCTGTCTCTGTCTCTGTCTCTGTCTCTGTCTCTGTCTCTGTCTCTGTCTCTGTCTTCGCCTCTGTCCCTGTCTCTGTCTCTGTCCATGTCTCCTTTCCTGTCTCTGTCTCTGTCCCTGTCTCTGTCTCTGTCTCTGTCTCTGTCTCTGTCCGTGTCTCTCCGTCTGTCTCGGTCTCTGTCTCTGTCCCTTGTCTCTGTCTCTGTCTCTGTCTCTGTCTCTGTCTCTGTCCGTGCCTCTGCGCCTGTCTCGGTCTCCGTCTCTGTCCCTTGTCTCTGTCTTTGTATGCGTGTCTGTTCCTGTCTCTGTCTCTGTCTCTGTCTCTGTCTGTATCTCTGTCTCTGTCTCTGTCTCTGTCTCTGTCTCTGTCTCTGTCTCTGTCTCTGTCTCTGTCTCTGTCTCTGTCTCTGTCTCTGTCTCTGTCTCTGTCTCTGTCTCTGTCTCTGTCTCTGTCTCTGTCTCTGTCTCTGTCTCTGTCTCTGCCTCTGTCTCTGTCTCTGTCTCTGCCTGTGTCTCTGTCTCTGTCTCTGTCTATGTCTCTGTGTCTTTGCCGCTATCTCTGTGTCTGTGTCTCTGTCTCTGTGTCGCCTTCCTCTGTGTCTCTGTCTCTGTCTTTGTCTCTGTCTCTGTCTCTGTCTCTGTCTCTGTCTCTGTCTCTGTCTCTGTCTCTGTCTCTGTCTCTGTCTCTGTCTCTGTCTCTGTCTGTGTCTCTGTCGATGTCTCTGTCTCTGTCTCTGTCTCTGTCTCTGTCTCTGTCTCTGTCTCTGTCTCTGTCTCTGTCTCTGTCTCTGTCTCTGTCTCTGTCTCTGTCTCTGTCTCTGTCTCTGTCTCTGTCTCTGTCTCTGTCTCTGTCTCTGTCTCTGTCTCTGTCTCTGTCTCTGTCTCTGTCTCTGTCGATGTCTCTGTTCCTGTCTCTGTCTCTGTCCCTGTCTCTGTCTCTGTCTCTGTCTCTGTCTCTGTCTCTGTCTCTGTCTCTGTCTCTGTCTCTGTCTCTGTCTCTGTCTCTGTCTCTGTCTCTGTCTCTGTCTCTGTCTCTGTCTCTGTCTCTGTCTCTGTCTCTGTCTCTGTCTCTGTCTCTGTCTCTGTCTCTGTCTCTGTCTCTGTCTCTGTCTCTGTCTCTGTCTCTGTCTCTGTCTCTGTCTTCGCCTCTGTCCCTGTCTCTGTCTCTGTCTCTGTCTCTGTCTGTGTCTCTGTCCATGTCTCTTTTCCTGTCTCTGTCTCTGTCCCTGTCTCTGTCTCTGTCTCTGTCTCTGTCTCTGTCTCTGTCTCTGTCTCTGTCTCTGTCTCTGTCTCTGTCTCTGTCTCTGTCTCTGTCTCTGTCTCTGTCTCTGTCTCTGTCTCTGTCTCTGTCTCTGTCTCTGTCTCTGTCTCTGTCTCTGTCTCTGTCTCTGTCTCTGTCTCTGTCTCTGTCTCTGTCTCTGTCTCTGTCTCTGTCTCTGTCTCTGTCTCTGTCTCTGTCTCTGTCTCTGTCTCTGTCTCTGTCTCTGTCTCTGTCTCTGTCTCTGTCTCTGTCTCTGTCTTCGTCTCTGTCTGTGTCTCTGTCCATGTCTCCGTTCCTGTCTCTGTCTCTGTCCCTGTCTCTGTCTCTGTCTCTGTTTCTGTCTCTGTCTCTGTCCGTGTCTCTCCGTCTGTCTCGGTCTCTGTCTCTGTCCCTTGTCTCTGTCTCTGTCTCTGTCTCTGTCTCTGTCCGTGCCTCTGCGCCTGTCTCGGACTCCGTCTCTGTCCCTTGTCTCTGTCTTTGTATGTGTGTTTGTTCCTGTCTCTGTCTCTGTCTCTGTCTCTGTCTCTGTCGCTGTCTGTATCTCTGTCTCTGTCTCTGTCTCTGTCCCTGTCTCTGTCTCTGTCTCTGTCTCTGTGTCTGTCTCTGTCTCTGTCTCTGTCTCTGTCTCTGTCTCTGTCTCTGTCTCTGTCTCTGTCTCTGTCTCTGTCTCTGTCTCTGTCTCTGTCTATGTCTCTGTGTCTTTGCCGCTGTCTCTGTGTCTGTGTCTCTGTCTCTGTGTCGCCTTCCTCTGTGTCTCTGTCTCTGTCTTTGTCTCTGTCTCTGTCTCTGTCTCTGTCTCTGTCTCTGTCTCTGTCTCTATCTCTGTCTCTGTCTCTGTCTCTGTCTCTGTCTCTGTCTCTGTCTCTGTCTCTGTCTCTGTCTGTGTATCTGTCTCTGTCTCTGTCTCTGTTTCTGTCTCTGTCTCTGTCTCTGTCTCTGTCTCTGTCTTTGTCTCTGTCTCTGTCTCTGTCTCTGTCTCTGTCTCTGTCTCTGTCTCTGTCTCTGTCTCTGTCTCTGTCTGTATCTCTGTCTCTGTCTCTGTCTCTGTCTCTGTCTCTGTCTCTGTCTCTGTCTCTGTCTCTGTCTCTGTCTCTGTCTCTGTGTCTGTCTCTGTCTCTGTCTCTGTCTCTGTCTCTGTCTGTGTCTCTGTCCATGTCTCTTTTCCTGTCTCTGTCTCTGTCCCTGTCTCTGTCTCTGTCTCTGTCTCTGTCTCTGTCTCTGTCCGTGTCTCTCCGTCTGTCTCGGTCTGTGTCTCTGTCCCTTGTCTCTGTCTCTGTCTGTGTCTCTGTCTCTGTCCGTGCCTTTGCGCCTGTCTCGGTCTCCGTCTCTGTCCCTTGTCTCTGTCTTTGTATGTGTGTCTGTTCCTATCTCTGTCTCTGTCTCTGTCTCTGTCTCTGTCTGTATCTCTGTCTCTGTCTCTGTCTCTGTCTCTGTCTCTGTCTCTGTCTCTGTCTATGTCTCTGTGTCTTTGCCGCTGTCTCTGTGTCTGTGTCTCTGTCTCTGTGTCGCCTTCCTCTGTGTCTCTGTCTCTGTCTTTGTCTCTGTCTCTGTCTCTGTCTCTGTCTCTGTCTCTGTCTCTGTCTCTGTCTCTGTCTCTGTCTCTGTCTCTGTCTCTGTCTCTGTCTCTGTCTTCGCCTCTGTCCCTGTCTCTGTCTCTGTCCATGTCTCCTTTCCTGTCTCTGTCTCTGTCCCTGTCTCTGTCTCTGTCTCTGTCTCTGTCTCTGTCCGTGTCTCTCCGTCTGTCTCGGTCTCTGTCTCTGTCCCTTGTCTCTGTCTCTGTCTCTGTCTCTGTCTCTGTCTCTGTCCGTGCCTCTGCGCCTGTCTCGGTCTCCGTCTCTGTCCCTTGTCTCTGTCTTTGTATGCGTGTCTGTTCCTGTCTCTGTCTCTGTCTCTGTCTCTGTCTGTATCTCTGTCTCTGTCTCTGTCTCTGTCTCTGTCTCTGTCTCTGTCTCTGTCTCTGTCTCTGTCTCTGTCTCTGTCTCTGTCTCTGTCTCTGTCTCTGTCTCTGTCTCTGTCTCTGTCTCTGTCTCTGTCTCTGTCTCTGTCTCTGTCTCTGTCTCTGTCTCTGTCTCTGTCTCTGTCTCTGTCTCTGCCTGTGTCTCTGTCTCTGTCTCTGTCTATGTCTCTGTGTCTTTGCCGCTATCTCTGTGTCTGTGTCTCTGTCTCTGTGTCGCCTTCCTCTGTGTCTCTGTCTCTGTCTTTGTCTCTGTCTCTGTCTCTGTCTCTGTCTCTGTCTCTGTCTCTGTCTCTGTCTCTGTCTCTGTCTCTGTCTCTGTCTCTGTCTCTGTCTCTGTCTCTGTCTGTGTCTCTGTCGATGTCTCTGTCTCTGTCTCTGTCTCTGTCTCTGTCTCTGTCTCTGTCTCTGTCTCTGTCTCTGTCCCTGTCTCTGTCTCTGTCTCTGTCTCTGTCTCTGTCTCTGTCTCTGTCTCTGTCTCTGTCTCTGTCTCTGTCTCTGTCTCTGTCTCTGTCTCTGTCTCTGTCTCTGTCTCTGTCTCTGTCTCTGTCTCTGTCTCTGTCTCTGTCTCTGTCTCCGTCTCTGTCTCTGTCTCTGTCTCTGTCTCTGTCTCTGTCTCTGTCCGTGTCTCTGCGTCTGTCTCGGTCTCTGTCTCTGTCTCTGTCTTCGCCTCTGTCCCTGTCTCTGTCTCTGTCTCTGTCTCTGTCTGTGTCTCTGTCCATGTCTCTTTTCCTGTCTCTGTCTCTGTCCCTGTCTCTGTCTCTGTCTCTGTCTCTGTCTCTGTCTCTGTCCGTGTCTCTCCGTCTGTCTCGGTCTGTGTCTCTGTCCCTTGTCTCTGTCTCTGTCTGTGTCTCTGTCTCTGTCCGTGCCTTTGCGCCTGTCTCGGTCTCCGTCTCTGTCCCTTGTCTCTGTCTTTGTATGTGTGTCTGTTCCTATCTCTGTCTCTGTCTCTGTCTCTGTCTCTGTCTGTATCTCTGTCTCTGTCTCTGTCTCTGTCTCTGTCTCTGTCTCTGTCTATGTCTCTGTGTCTTTGCCGCTGTCTCTGTGTCTGTGTCTCTGTC